>JAOBSW010000226.1:0-60484 GCA_026214975.1 Gentiana macrophylla | reverse complement strand
GTTATGTGTTACACCATATTTCTCAACTAACTTAGTAAATGGTCTATTACAAAAGTGGTGAACCTCTATCGCTAATGATCGCCTCGAATGCCATATCTAGTGAATATGTTCTTTTTTAAGGAATCGTATGACAACCTTGGTATCATTAGTGGGAAGAGCTTCACTTTCACCCATTTTGAAACATAATCTACCATTACAAGAATAAATCTTTTTCCAAACGATATAGAAAAGGTCCCATGAAATCTATACCCCAAACATCAAATAACTCACATTCTAAAATAGGTTGCATAGGCATTTCATGTTTTTAGATACATTTCCCATTTTGACAAGATTCACAAGAATTAACATATTTATAAGCATCTTTTATAGTGTAGGCCAATAAAAACCACATTGTAAAACTTTAAAGCAGCTTTTCCATCCTCCATGATGACCTCCTCTCTCACGATCATGACAAACGATAAAATACTTAAAATTTCATTATCAGTACACATTTTCCGATTATCCCATCCTAACATTTACGGAAAAGGTCCGTTCCTCCCAAGAATAAAATTTTAAGTCGTAAAAGAATTTCTTTTCAAGGCTGCCAAGTCCAATGAGACGGAATATAATCACAAAGTTAAGTAATTAATGATATCTCCAAACTAAGGTGAGATTTCCTTAGAAGGAATTCTATTTTTAATAATTGCATGGTTGAAGGAGTATTTATTCTAAATAGTTGTTCATCAGTGAAATGAATCTTTAATTTCATTCCCTATTTCTTCCTCACTCCATCCATTCTACTTAGATGATCCACTACTTGCATTTTCACTTCCTTTTATCTTTAATTTCAATATCAAATTCTTGAAGTAGAGAATCCATCTGAAGAAGACGTGGTTTCGCATCCTTCTTACTCAAGAAATACTTCCGTGAGTCGAATGGTCTCGTGTAGACTATTACCTTAGAACCAACAATATACGATCTAAACTTATCTAAGGCAAAAATTACAAACCCAACAAATTTCTTTTCCGTAGTTGCATAATTAAGTCGAAATTGCTTTAATGTATGGGATGCATAGTAAATAGCTTTGAGAATTTTGTTATACCTTTGACCTAAAACAGCTCCTACAGCCTAAATCACTAGCATCACACATAATTTCAAAGGTAAATTCCCAATGTGCTACCAATACCAGTGCAGAATCAACTTCGCTTTCAGTGGTCTTAAATGCTTCCATACATTTACTATCAAAGTTAAAAGATACTTTTTTCAAGTAAATGACTTAGAGGCTTTGCTATCTTTGAAACATCTGCAATAAATCTCCTATAAAATCCTGCAGATGTCCAAGAAATCCTCTTAGAGTCCTTAGATTAACTCAGTGGCGGTAATTTTTCAATCACCTCGACTTTAGCTTTATCAACTTCAATTCCTATTTCCGTAGATTCTATGACTCAGAACAATTCCTTCCCGATACCATTAAATGACATTTTTCGGCTTTAGAACTAAATTGGTATCCTCACAACGTTGTAAAACTCTTTCTAAGTGCGACAAACATTTACCAAAAAAGAATCTCCATAAACACTAAAGTCGCCCATAAAAATTTCTAAGAATTTCTCAACCATATCGTAAAAATATAGACATCATACATCTTTTGAAACGAGCAGAGCATTACATAAACCAAACGGCATTCTTTTATACGCAAAAGTTCCATAAGGACAAGTGAAAGTAGTCTTTTCCTATCTCTCTCGCCGCAAATGAAAATCAGAAATAACCTCGAATAACCATCTAAGAAACAAGAATACTTATGACTCACTTAAACGCTCCAACATTTGAACTATGAATGGAAGCGGATGATGATCTTTCTTAGTATGATCATTTAGTTTTCTAAAGTCAATGCACATTCGATAACTCGTAATTTCCTTTGTTGGAATCCATTCATTCTTATCATTCTCTTTCACTCGTGAAACCTCCTTTCTTTGGTACAACTTGAGTTGGACTCACCATTCACTATCTCGATATAGGAAAGATTATTCCCATTTCTAATAGCTTAATGACCTCTTTCTTAACGATTAATCGTAAATTCGGGTTGAGGCGGCGCTAAGGTTGAATACAAGGTTTAGCATCTTCTTTCAAAATTATCTTATGAACACAAATCTCCGGCTAATACCTCGAATATCGGCAATCTGTCCCATCCAAAAGCTTTCTTATGCTTTCTTAACATTCTTATTAATTGATCTTCTTGTTGCTCGATTAAAGTTGATGAAATAATAATCGGTAATAGATTATCGCTTTCTAGAAAAGCATATTTTGATTTAAAGGTAACGGTTTCAATTCCGATTCTTCGCGGATCTTCTATTGACGATTTAAGAATTGGTCCTTCTAGTTCTAACTCCAAATACTTATGCCATGGTGGCTTAAAAGTAAAGCTTCCTTTATCTAGAGAAAGGATTATCTCTTTCATTTCAATGTCTTCCTCATCTTCTTTTAGATGGACAGAGTTAAGCATTCTTCTAACTGTCTTCAAAAGTTGGTAGCTGATTATCATAAATGTAATGAATATCTTCTATAAAAGAACATGATCCTGTGATGTATATGGATGGTTCATAGCTTTGAAAATATTGAAAGCAACTCTCTCTTCATTGACTCTCAAAATTAACTCTCCTTTATGAACATCGATTAAAGTTCTTCCTGTAGCTAGAAATGGACGACCTAGAATAAGAGGCGCCGAATATCCTTCTTCCATTTCCATAACTACAAAATCTACTGGAAAATAGAATTTGTCTACTTTAACCAAGACATCCTTAACCATTCCTTTAGGGTACTTAATCGATCTATCCGCCATTTGCAGAGTCATTTCGCTTTAGTAAGCTTTCCTATGCATAGCTTTTTATAATCCTCATAAGACATGAGATTTATACTAGCTCCAAGATCACATAAGACTTTCTTAAAAGAAATCCTCCAATTTCACATGGAATCGTGAAAACTTCCGGATCTTTCAATTTAGGTGGTAACTTATGCCGCAGAATGCATAGAACATTCTTCATTTAGGCATATATTCTCATATTCTCTAATTTTTTCTTATTTGATAGTATTTCTTTCGAAAACTTTCCATAGGCGTATATTAATCGAGCTTCAACAATGTGATATTAACATGAAGATGACTAAAAGTATCAAGGAAACGAGCATACTTCTTATCGCTTTTTCCTTTTGATTTGATCTTTAGAGGGTAAGGTAAGATTCTAAATCTATAACCTTTGGCTCCTTAGTCAATTTCTCTTTCCTTTTCCTTAAACCTTTGAGTATTACTTAGTCTCCATGTTTGAGTTCTTGAATTTTTTCCTTTAAATTGTTCCTGAATCAATCTCTACTTCATTTTTTCGGTTCTTCCTGCTTCTCATTTATTCTAACATGTTCTTTGAATAAATTCCTTAAATCTTTATCCATAGGTCTTTCAAAATCCTGTGATTTTTACCCAATTTTCACCTTCATTTTCGTGTCCCAAACTTATTCCTTTTCAAGAAATTATCTATAATTTCTTCTTCTCACAATGAATTCATCTTTATCTTTAGTTTCATCATTCTTTCCATCTAAATCATTTTCTACTTCATTATTCCCAAAGTTTTCTACTCCATTGCTTCCACTCGAGCTTCCTACTTCTCGAAACTACAACATTTACCTCTCTTGGGTTTCACGTTGTTGCTTGGTAATCCTCCTGGGTCTCATGTTGTTACGCTCACCTTCCTACTCAAATGATCTTCCATATTCCTCAATGAGGCTTCTATTGTTCTCATTCTCGTATCATGTCCACTCATAGATGTTTTTATTGTACTCATATCTTTAGTGACTCGAACCAATAGAAGTCATCATTGTTTCCATATTCTTAGCTTGAGTAGATACTACACCCATCATATTTTCCATTAGTTTTTCCCATTTTTCAACTCCTTCTGCAGGTTGAGTTGAACTCTGAGTTACTGGTATACTTTGAGTGGTATGTTGAGGATAGGATCTTGGTAATGATTGTAAATTCTGATTAGATGTATTTTCTTGATGAACTTGGTTATTATTTCTATATGGGACTTGGATATGGCGGTTGTCCCGGCTTACTGGGTTTTCGCACCATCGATAAGTAGGATGATCTCTTCTAATAGCATTAAAACGAGTTTGAGTATGCATTGTTCAAATTCCTATGCTGCTGAAGAAAACTCACCTCCTCTCTTGAATATCCTGTTGGTTCTTCACTCCCTAATGCCACATTATCTTGACTTGAATATTCATTTGGTGTACTATTTTCTGAATTTTGGTTCTTATTCTGTTGTAAACCATCAAATTTCCTACTCAAATTCTCCAAGTGTGCTAGAACTTCCGTATTAGACGTACATTCTCCTGCAAAAGCTACTTTTCTGGTGCTAGAACCGGTTTCCCACATTCTGTTATTTTTGGAAATCTTTCTATAGCATCGTGAACTGCTTGAGCTTCACTCATCATTAATCTAACCACCACATGCATGATCTACATCTCGCACGTGAGTCTTTTCTCAATTTACGATGTAAGAGTTGAATTTGCATCTCTAAGGAATAACCATGATCGACACGCTCTTAACAATTTTAAACCTTTCCCACGCATTCCCAAGAGTTTCCTCGAGATCCTTGTCTAAAGTTAGCAACCTCGACTTTTAATTCCAAATTTCGCCCAGAGTGAAATATTGTTTCATAAATTCAGCTTTGAATCTCCTCCCAACTAGTAAGTGAATGATGTGGAAGAGACATAAACCAATCTCGGCCTCGTCCCTTTAAAAGAAAAGGAAACATAGTCATTCTCAAGTAATTCCTATGAGCACCTTGACTTTTGGTCAGATTGCACAGGCTTCTTCAAAAAGATAGAGATGATGATGTGGATCTTCATCATCCTCTCCTAGAATTGGGCTCTTCGCCAATTAAACCAAAAGATGAGACTTAATTTCAAATTATTCGCTCCTTCATTAGGTAAAAGTATGGGATTATTAGTCCGGTTTCTTCTTACGGTTTGATCACGTATAGGTCTCGGGTTTGGTGGATTATTACGATTATTCTCGGTTCCGATTTTGATTATTTCTATTATTATTATTATTATTATTAGGGTTAACAGGTTTTGTCCATGCCTCGAGCATGTTCCACTACTTGTTCGTGTTTCATCACCGATTTCAACCATTATCGTATTTCTGCTTGAAGATGATTCTTGGTCGATTTCCTGACGAGTATGATCAAGGCACTCTCTATTCTTAACCGCCTTTCGTAAGTGTTTATGTCGAGCTTATAAGGAATGAGAGGGTCTTACCACTTCGGTCATCAACTAACGAAAATAGAAAATAACACTAAATTGATAGTAGTAAAATTGGTAATTTTCCTAAAAGGTAACAACCAACTAAAAATAAAATAGAAATGAGACAAGAAAAGTGTTGACTTATTCTCGAGAATTTTAAGCTAATACAAGTAGTAACCATAGACACATAAAAATAAATTAGCGACGTTCCCGCAACGGCGCCAAAAAAGCCGACATCGCTTAAACCTATCCTCGAGAACGGCGCCGAAAGTCGATGACGCCTCCTGGGTTAAACGATTCTAACCGGCAAAGGTACCGGGTCAAATTGTGGTGCTAGTATGGTGAGTCGAGTATATCGTATCCACAGGAACTTGGTAATTTCTTTTACGTGTGGTTAAACACCAAAGAGCTATTATTGACTCGATCTAAATCGCAATTTTATAACACGATCACTACTATTCTAATCAACATAAAATAAATACATAATTTAAAAGTTATTCTAATATAATATATATAGATATATAAATATATATAGATGTACATAAATTGCAAAGTATATAAATATATAGATACCAATATATTAAATGTATATTTTAGAGAACTGCCAAAACTTATATAATTGGTTTATACGATCTTTTTCGATTAATTGAAATGTGTTCGATCTCTCCTTTATTTTAGGTCCATTTGAGTAAGTGAAACGGTGCACTTCCCGAGGTAAACAATTCCTCCTCACACGAGCGTATGAAATTGTCATATGTCCATTGCATCGCCCAAGGTCCACAATCACACGGTAAACGAATTAATCGGAACAGTCCCGAGTACAAATCTACCTTTAGATAAAAGGAGTCAATCCGCTCACAAACGGTCAATTTTATTTTAAAGGCTCCAAGTTGTCAAGGCCGACGATTTAACTTTCCGGTTTAAGTTTCAATTAAACTGATGATTTAACATTATTACGATCTCGAGTACAAATTATAATAAAATTCATTTCTCCCAAAACAAATTTACCTCGGGTAGGAAATCGGATTCCGTTATCACGTTGTTCACACGGCCAATTTTACCCTCCGGTTTTTCTATCTTTTATTTCATATCCTCGACATGAGGCGCCAATTCATAATTAGATTATGAATTCCTCGATCTATTAAATATGTTAATACGAATACGATCAAAATAGAAAAAAAGATTCAATTAACTCAATTTTAGTCATTTTAACTTAACAACATTTCTTTAATGAAAAGATCGAAATAAAACCGATTACATAGTTTTGGCCAAGATTATATTTAGCCTAAAAACATTATAACAACGAAAAATATAAAACAAACATAAATACTTAAGAAAAGTTACCGAATACGGGTAGCTTGATTCAAATCGTATCTTCCGACATTACAACTTCTTTAGCAAAACCGACTTCCGAGATTTTCCTTGAGCATTATAACGACACTAAAACTACATTATTACGCAGCGTAAGGCCTTATTTACAAACTACAAAATAAAAAAGAAAAGAAAAAGAGAGAGGAGAGGAGAATATATATATGATATGGTTTATATATATTTGGTACACTCCTCTGCTTCTCCGATGAGCTTCTATATATAGGCAAAGTGGCAAAGGCCGGACTGTCCGGTATTAGGCCGCTCGGTCCGGACTAATTATGATCCCCACTAACTTGATCACTCCAAAGATGTGCGTTGGAGATATTTATTTATATATATAATTATTAAACTTCTAAAATTCATATCTCGAGTTCGGACCTCCAAAATTGCAAACGAAATGCCAAAATTAAGATCTCGAGAAACTCTACAACTTTCATGAAGGACTCTTCTCCAGATAACGCTTTCTTGATAACCTCGTGTTCCTCCGAAGCTTTTACGGATTTTTATTAATCCAAATCGATTAGCCACTTGATCACTGCTTAAGTTGTAGACCTCCAATCTTCATAATTTAAATTGCATTGGAAAACTCTCGAAAAATCTACAACTTTCATGAAGAACACTTTTTCTCAAAATATCATTTTGATGAGCCATTCGTTTGTCGAAGACATTTCTCAATTATTACTTATCCGTGATTGGTTGGCCACTTATCCACTTAAGCTTTTCAATTGACCATTTAAACTTGTGGCACTTTCTAAATCATTCCGAGATATGATTAAACTTCAATATGTCGATTCTCGGGTCTTGGTTTATAAATCTGCAATAAAATACCACAAATACCCACATAAATTTGACATTTATTAATTCCGATTTACTAAAATCGGTACAAAATTACAACTTTTTATTATTATTATTACTAAATACTCTAAATTATAAAGATTAACATTTTATATCATAATTTCATATATTTTATATAGAATTCGTTGATAAAACATAATAATATAACGTATATTTAATCATATAAAAATAATACATCATTTACTTAAAATTATACCAAGTTACTTTATAATCCATATTCTACTATTTTGGACTCATTTCAACACGATTCGCCCATTTATACTCATTTCTACATGCTTTCTACCACAGTTCACTATCATTCCATTTATACATTGAATTTCAATTGTAGCTAGGTCTAGAGAAAATTTATTTGCATGTCGTAGATCAAAGACTAAACTCAACCATCAGACATTTTTCATAACGGGAGTAACAATTTACTTCATTATAACCGCAAACCAAACGGATTTTACGGTTTGATTTTTTACAATAAAAACCTATTATAAAATTATAGTTTGTCATTTTTCAATCCGGTTTGATCCAGCTTTAATAAGTTAATCCGATTTTCAATTTCTATAATAATTATCCTTGCACACCATAATTACTTTAAATAAACATCATTGATATTCAATCACTTAAAATCGTATTTAAAATCATTTATCAACCCCAAATGCTCGATCGTTAAGCGCATTTACATCGCATGGGTTCCTTATCGTGACGTGTTGCTTGTCAAACCTCCCGATTCCGGCTTCCAAAGATAGTAAAACTCATGATGGAATATGCATTTAATGAAATAAGTCATTATACAGTCTCGCATGAGCCTCATACAAGCGTAGAAATGGAGCTCGATGTTGGCTCTAATGACCGACCTCACTGATTTGAATGGATAACATTTATTTTGTGAAATATTGATAGGTTGTTTACGGAAAATTATACCAAGTTCCTTTTTAATCCATATTCTACTATTTTGGACTCATTTCTACCCGATTTCGACCCATTTCTACAACAATTCACTATCATTCCATTTATAGATTGAATTTCTATAGCAGCTAGGTCTAGAGAAAAGTTATTTGCATGTCGCAGATCAAAGGCTAAGCTCAACCATCATATGTTTTTGCATACGGGCAATACAAATTTACATCATTAGAACCGGAAACCAAACGGATTTTACGGTTGGATTTTTTTACAATTAAATACCATTTATAAAACTGTAGTTTGTCATCTTCAATCCGGTTTGATCCAGTTTAATCAGTTAATCCGGTTTTTTCAATTTCTATAATAATCATCCTTGAACACTATAATTACTTTAAATAAACATCATTGATATTCAATCACTTAAAATAGTAATTAAAATTATTTATCAACTCCAAATGCTCAATCGTTAGTGCGCTTACCCTCGTAGGGGTTCCTTATCGTGACGTGTTGCTTGCCAAACCTCTCGATTCCGGCTTTCCTTCCAGTATGGTAAAACTAATGATGGAATATGCATTTAATGAAGTAAGACATTATACGGTCAGCATGAGCCTCACACAAGCATAGAAGTGGAGCTCTGTAGTTGGCTCTAATGACCGACCTCGATGATTTGAATGGATAACATTTATTTTGTGAAACTTTGATATGTCTAGTATGTTTACGTAAAATTTTACCAAGTTCCTCTTTAATCCATATTCTACTATTTTGGACTCATTTCTACACGATTTCGACCCATTTCTACCTGATTTCTACCACAGTTCACTATCATTCCATTTAAAGATTGAATTTCTATAGCAACTAGGTCTAGAGAAAAGTTATTTGCATGTTGTAGATGAAAGGATAAGCTCAAGCATCAAACGTTTTTCATACGGGGAATACAAATCCACTTCATTATAACCGGAAACCAAACGGATTTTACAGTTTCAATTTTTTTACAGTTAAAAACATATTATAAAACTGTAGTTTGTCATTTTTCAATCCAGTTTGATCCATTTTAATCAGTTAATCCGGATTTTCAATTTCTACAATGATCATCCTTGAACACTTAATTACTTTAAATAAACATCATTCATATTCAATCACTTAAAATCGTATTTATAATCATTATCAACCCCAAATGCTCGATCGTCAACGCATTTACCTCGCAGTGATTCCTTATCGTACGTGTTGCTTGCCAAACCTCCCGATTCCGGCTATCATTCCAGTATAGTAAAACTCAAGATGGAATATATATTTAATGAAATAAGTTATTATACGGCCAGCAGGAGCCTCATACAAGCGTAGAAACGGAGTTCTGCAGTTGGCTCTAATGACTGACCTCGCTGATTTGAATGGATGACATTTATTTTGTGAAATGTTGATAGGTCTAGTATGTTTACGTAAAATTATACCAAGTTCCTTTTAAATCCATATTCTACTATTTTGGACTCATTTCTACCTGAGTTGGACCCACTTCTACTCATTTCTACCTGATTTCTACCATAGTTCACTATCATTCCATTTATAGATTGAATTTCTATAACAGCTAGGTCTAGAGAAAAGTTATTTGCATGTGGCAGATCAAAGGCTAAGCTCAACTATAAGACGTTTTTCACATGGGGAATACCAATTTAATTCATTATAACCGGAAACCAAACGGATTTTACGGTACGATTTTTTTACAATAAAAAACCTATTATAAAACGGTAGTTTGTCATTTTTCAATCCGGTTTGATCCAGTTGAATTAGTTAATCCGGTTTTTCAAATTCTATAATAATCATCCTTGAACACTATAATTACATTCTATAAACATTATTGATATTCAATCACTTAATATCATAATTAAAATCATTTTTCAACCCCATATGCTCGATCGTTAGCGCATTTACCTCGCAGGAGTTCCTTATCGTACGTGTTGCTTGCCAAACCTCCCGATTCCGGCTTTCTTTCCAGTATGGTAAAATACATGATGGAATATGCATTTAATGAAATAAGTTATTATACGGCCAAAGATGACCTCATACAAGCATAGAATCGAGCTCTGCAGCTTGGCTCTAATGACCGACCTCGGCCGATTTGAATGGATGACATTTGTTTTGTGTAATGTTGATATGACTAGTATGTTTACCTTAAATTAAGCAAAGTTCCTTTTAAATCCATTTTCTACTATTTTGGACTCATTTCTACCCGATTTTGACCCATTTCCACTCATTTCTACCCGATTTCTACAATATTCACTATCATTCCATTTATAGATTGAATTTCTATAGCAAAACAGTTCAGAGAAAAGTTATTTGCATGTCGAGATCAAAGGCTAAGCTCAACCATCAGGCGTTTTCATACGGGGAATACAAATCCTGCTCATTATAACCGAAACCAAACGGATTTTACTGCTCGACTTTTTAAAATTAAAACATATTATAAACTCGTAGTTTGTCATTTTTCAACCCATCCATCCAAATTTAATCGGCTTAATCTGGTTTATCAACTTCTATAATAATCATTCTTGAACTCTATAATTACTTGAAATAAACATCATTGATATTCAATCTCTTAAAATAATAATTAAAATCATTTATCAACCCCCAAATGCCCGATCGTTATCGCATTTACCTCGTAGGGTTTCCTTATCGTAAGTGTTGCTTACCAAACCTCCCGATTCCGGATTTCCTTCTAGTATAGTAAAACTCATGATGGAATATGCATTTAATGAAATAAGTTATTATACGGCCAACATGAACCTTATACAAGCGTAGAAATGGAGCTCTGTAGTTGGCTTTAATGACCGACCTCGCTGATTTGAATGGATAACATTTATTTTGTGAAATGTTGATAGTCTAGTATGTTTACGTAAAATTATACCAAGTTCCTCCATATTCTACTATTTTGGACGATTTCTATCCGATTTGAACCATTTCTACTCATTTGTACATGTTGCTTGCCAAACCTCCCGATTCCAAATTTTCCTTCCACTATGGTCAAACTTATGATGGAATACGCATTTAATGAAATAAGTCATTATATCGGTCAAGATGAACCTCGTACAAGCGTAGAAGTAGAGCTCTGCAGTTTGCTCTTATGACCGACCTCGCAGATTTGAATGGATAACATTTATTTTGTGAAAAGTTGATGTGTCTAGTATGTTTACACAAAATTATACCATGTTCCTTTTAATCCATATTCTACTATTTTGGACTCGTTCCTACCCGATTTCGACCCATTTCTACTCATTTCTACCTGATTTCTACCACAGTCTACTATCATTCCGTTTATAAATTGAATTTATTTAACAATTAGGTCTAGAGAAAAGTTATTTGCAAGTCGCAGATCAAAGGCTAAGCTCAACCATCAGACGTTTTTCATACGGGGAATACCAATTTACTTTATTATAACCAGAAACCAAACGGATTTTACGGTTCAATTTTTCTACAATAAAAAACATATAATAAAAGTATAGTATGTCATTTTTCAATCCGGTTTGATCCAGTTTAATCTGTTAATCCGGTTATTCAATTTTTATAATCTTAATCCTTGAACACTATAATTATTCTAAATAAACATCACTGATATTCAATCACATAAAATCGTGATTAAAATCATTTATCAACCACAAATTCTCGATCGTTAGTGCATTTACCTCGCGCAGTGTCCCTTATAATACGTGTTGCTTGTCAAACCTCCCGATTCCGGCCTTCCTTCCAAAGATGGTAAAACTCATGATTGATAATGCATTGAATGAAAAAAAGTTATACGGTCAAAGATGAGCCTCATACAAGCGTAGAAGCGGAGCTTTACAGTTGGCTCTAATGACCGACCTCGCTGATTTGAATGGATAACATTTATTTTGTGTAATGTTGATATGTCTAGTATGTTTACGTAAAATTATACCTTGTTCCTTTTAATCCATATTCTACTATTTTGGACTCATTTCTACCCGATTTTGACCCATTTCTACCTGATTTCTACCACAGTTCACTATCATTCCATTAATTTGTAGATTGAATGTCTATACCAGTTAGGTCTAGAGAACAGTTATTTGCAAGGCGCAGATCAAAGGCTAATCTCAACCATCAGACGTTTTTCATACGGGGAATATGAATTTACTTAATTATAACCGGAAACCAAACGGATTTTATGGTTCGATTTTTTTACAATAAAACCCCTATTATAAAACTATAGTATGTCTTTTTTCAATCCGGTTTGATCCAGTTTAATCGGTAAATCAGGTTATTCAATTTCTATAATAATCATCCTTGAACACTATAATTACATTAAATAAATATCATTGATATTCAATCACTTAAAATCAAAATTAAAATCATTAATCAACCCCAAATGCTCGATCGTTAGTGCATTTACCTCGTTGGGGTTCCTTATCATACGTGTTGCTTGCCAAACCTCCGATTCGCTTTCCTTCCAAGATGGGTAAAACTCATGATGGAATATGCATATAATGAAATAAGTTATTATACGGTCAAGATGAGCCCCATACAAGAGTAGAAGAGAGCTCTGCAGCTTGGCTCTAATGACCGACCTTGCCGATTTGAGTGGATAACATTTTTGTGAAATGTTGATATGTCAATTATGTTTACGTAAAATTATACCATGTTCCTTTTTAATCCATATTCTACTATTTTGGACTCATTTCTACCCGATTTTGACCCATTTCTACTCATTTCAACCTAATTTCTACCATAGTTCACTATCATTCCATTTATTGATTGAATTTCTATAGCAGCTTAGTCTAGAGAAAAGTTATTTGCATGTCGCAGATCAAAGGCTAAGCTCAACCATCAGACCTTTTTCATACGTGGAATACCATTTATTTCATTATAACTAGAAATCAAATGGATTTTACGGTTTAATTTTTTTACTATAAAACACCTATTATAAAACTTTAGTTTGTCATTTTTCAATCCGGCTTGATCTAGTTTAATCATTTAATCCAGTTTTCCAATTTCTATAATAATCATCCTTGAGCACTATAATTACTTCAAATAAACATCATTGATCTTCAATCATTTAAAATCGTAATTATAATCATTTATCAACCCCAAATGCTCGATCGTTAGCTCAATTACCTCGCATGGGTTCCTTATGGTACATGTTGCTTGCCAAACCTCCTAATTCCGGATTTCCTTCCAGTATGGTAAAAAGCATGATGGAATATGTCTTTAATGAAATAAGTCATTATACGGTCAGCATGAGCCTTATACAAGCGTAGAAGCGGAGAGCTGCAGTTGGCTCTAATGACCGACCTCGCTGATTTGAATGGATAACATTTATTTTGTGAAATGTTGATATGTCTAGTATGTTTACGTAAAATTATACCATGTTCCTTTTTAATCCATATTCTACTATTTTGGACTTATTTCTAGCAGATTTCGACCCATTTCTACTCATTTCTACCTGATTTCTACCACATTTCACTATCATTCCATTTATATATTGAATTTCTATAAAGAAATAGGTGTAGAAAAGTTATTTGCCTGTCGCAAATCAAAAGCTAAGCTCAACCATCAGACGTTTTTCATATAGGGAATACCATTTTACTACATTATAACCGGAAACCAAACGGATTTTACGGTTCGAATTTTTTCAATATAAACCTATTATAATACTGTAGTTTGTCATTTTTCAATCCGGTTTGATCCCGTTTAATCAGTTAATCAAGTTTTTCAATTTCTATAATAATCATCATTGAACACTATAATTACTTTAAATAAACATCACTGATATTAAATCACTTAAAATCATAATTAAAATCATTTATCAATCCTAAATGCTCGATCGTTAGCACATTTACCTCACAGGGCTTCCATATCGTACGTGTTTCTTGCCAAACCTCCCGATTCCGGCTTTCCTTCCAGTATGGTAAAACTTATGATGGAATACGCATTCAATGAAATAAGTCATTATACGGCCAGCATGAGCCTCATACAAGCGTAGAAGCAGAGCTCTGCAATTGGCTATGATGACCAACCTCGCAGATTTGAATGGGTAACATTTATTTTGTGAAAAGGTTATAGGTCTAGTATGTTTATGTAAAATTATATCATGTTCCTTTTAATCCATATTCTACTATTTTGGACTCATTTCTATCCTATTTCGACCCATTTCTACTCATTTCTACCTGATTTCTACCACAGTTCACAATCATTCCATTTATAGATTGAATTTCTATAGCAGTTAGGTCTAGAGAAAAGTTATTTGCAAGTCGCAGATCAAAGGGTAAGCTCAACCATCAGACGTTTTTCTTGCGGGGAATACCAATTATTTCATTCTAACCGGAAACCAAACGGATTTTACGGTTCGATTTTTTAACAATAAAAAACCTATTATAAAACTATAGTATTTCATTTTTCAATCCGGTTTGATCCAGTTTAATCACTTAATCCGGTTATTCAATTTCTATAATAATCATCCTTGAATACTATAATTACTTTAAATAAACATCACTGATATTCAATCACTTAAAATCATAATTAAAATCATTTATCAACCCCAAATGCTCGATCGTTGGTGCATTTACCTCGTAGGGGTTCCTTATCGTACGTGTTTGCTTGCCAAACCTCCCGATTCTGGCTTTCCTTCTAGTATGGTAAAACTCATGATGGAATATGCATTTATTGAACCCGGTTTGATCTAGTTTGAATGGATAACATTTAGTTTGTCACTTTTCAATCCGGTTTGATCTAATTTAATCATTTAATCCGGTTTTCCAATTTCTATAATAATCATCCTTGAGCACTACAATTACTTTAAATAAACATCATTGATATTCAGTCATTTAAAATTGTAATTAAAATCATTTATCAACCCCAAATGCTCGATCGTTAGCTCATTTACCTCGCAGGGGTTCCTTATCGTACAGGTTGTTTGCCAAACCTCCTAATTCCAGATTTCCTTCCGGTGTGGTAAACATCATGATGGAATATGCCTTTAATGAAATAAGTCATTATACGGTCGGCATTAGCCTTATACAAGCATAGAAGCGTAGCTCAGCAGTTGGTCTCTAATGACCGACCTCACCGATTTGAATGGATAACATTTATTTTGTGAAATGTTGATATGTCTAGTATGTTTATGTAAAATTATACCACGTTCTTTTTTAATCTATATTCTACTATTTTGGACTCATTTCTACCCGATTTTGACCCATTTCTTATCATTTCTACCATAGTTGATAATCATTCCATTATTATATTGAATTTCTATAGCTCTTAGGTCGAGAGAAAAGTTATCAGATGTTTTTCATATAGGGAATACGAATTTACTTCATTATAACTGGAAACCAAACGGATTTTACGGTTCCATTTTTTACAATAAAAAACCAATTATAAAACTGTAGTCTCTCATTTTTCAATCCGGTTTGATCCAGTTTAATCATTTAATCCGGTTATTCAATTTCTATAATAATCATCCTCGAACACTATAATTACTTTAAATAAACATCATTGATATTCAATCACTTAAAATCGTATTAAATTCCGTTATCAACCGCAAATTCTCGATCGTTAGCGCATTTACCTTGTAGGGATTCCTTAACATACGTGTTGCTTGCCAAACCTCCCGACTCTGGCTTTCCTTCCAGTATGGTAAAACTCATGATGGAATATGCGTTTAATGAAATAAAAATTATACGGTCAAGATGAGCCTTATACAAGCGCGTAGAAGCGAGCTCTGCAGCTTGACATGAATGACCGACATCGCTGATTTGAATGAATAACATTTATTTTTTGAAATACTGATATGTCTAGTATGTTTACGTAAAATTATACCATGTTCCTTTTTAATCCATATTCTACTATTTTGGACTCATATCTACCCGATGTTGACCCATTTCAACTCATTTCTACCTGATTTCTACCACAGTTCACTATCATTCCATTTATAGATTGAATTCATATAGCAGTTAGGTCTAGTGAAAAGTTATTTGCATGTCGCAGTTCAAAGGCAAAGCTCAACCATCAGACGTTTTTCATACAGGGAATACCAATTTAATTCATTATAACTGAAACCAAACGTATATTACGGTTCGATTTTTTACAATAAAAACCTATTATAAAATCGTAGTTTGTCATTTTTCAATCTGGTTTGATCTAGTTTAATCGCTTAATCCGGTTATTCAATTTCTATAATAATCATCCTTGAACACTATAATTACTTTAAATAAACATCGTTGATATTCAATCACTAAAAATCGTAATTAAAATCATTTATCAACCCAAATGCTTGATCGTTAGCCCATTTACCTCGCAGGGGTTCCTTATCGTACGTGTTGCTTGCCAAAACTCTCGATTCCGGCTTTCCTTCCAATATGGTAAAACTCATGATGGAATATGTATTTAATGAAATAAGTTATTATACGGTCAGCATGAGCCTCGTAACAAGCGTAGAACCGAGCTCGGTAGTTGGCTCTAATGACCGATCACGCTGATTTGAATGGATAACATTTATTTTGTGAAATGTTGATATGTCTAGTATGTTTACTTAAAATTTTGCCAAATTCCTTTTAATTCATATTCTACTATTTTGGACTCATTTCTATTCGATTTCTACCCATTTATATTCATTTCTACCGATTTCTATCACGCTTCACTATCATTTCATTTATAGATTGAATTAGTATAAGAGCTAGAGTCAGAGAAAAGTAATTTGCATGTCGCAGATCAAAGGCTAAACTCAACCATCAGACGTTTTTCACACGGGGAATACCAATTTACATCATTATAACTAGAAAAGAAACGGATTTCACTGTTCGATTTTTTTTACAATAAAAAACTTATTATACAACTGAAGTTTGTCATTTTTCAATCCGGTGTGATATAGTTTAATCAGTTAATCCGATTTTTCAATTTCTATTATAATCATCCTTGAACACTACAATTACTTTAAATAAACAACATTGATATTCAATCACTTAAAATCGTAATTAAAATCATTTATCAACCCCAAATACTTGATCGTTAATAAGCATTTACCTCATGAGAGTTCCTTATCGTACATGTTGCTTGCCAAAACCTGCGATTCGGATTTCCTTCCAATATCATAAACTCATGATGAAATATGCATTTAATGAAATAAGTCATTATACGGTCAAGATGAGCCTCATACAAGCGTAGATGCGAGCTCAGCTTGGCTCTAATGACCGACCTCGTTGATTTGAATGGATAACATTTATTTTGTGAAAAGTTGATATGTCTAGTATGTTTACGTAAAATTATATCATTTTCCTTTTAATCCATATTCTACTATTTTGGACTCATTCCTACCCGATTTCGACCCATTTCTACTCATTGCTACCTGATTTCTACCACAGTTCACTATCATTCTGTTTATAAATTGAATTTTTATTGCAGTTAGGTCTAGAGAAAAGTTATTTGCAAGTCGCAGATCAAAGGCTAAGCTCAACCATCAGACGTTTTTCATACGGGGAATACCAATTTACTTCATTATAACCAGAAACCAAACGGATTTTACGGTTCAATTTTTTTACAATAAAAAACTTATTATAAAGCTATAGTATGTCATTTTTCAATCCGATTTGATCCTGTTTAATCAGTTAATCCGGTTATTCAATTTCTATAATAATCATCTTTGAACACTATAATTACTTTAAATAAACATCTTTGATATTCAAACACTTAAAATAGTAAATAAAATCAGTTATCAACCTCAAATGCTTGATCGTTTGTGCATTTACCTCGTAGGGGTTCCTTATCGTACGTGTTGCTTGCCAAACCTCCCGATTCTGGCTTTCTTTCCAGTATGGTAAAACTCATGATGGAATATGCATTCAATGAAATAAGTCATTATACGGTCACAAAGAGCCTCATACAAGTGTAGAAGCGGAGCTCTAGCTTGGCTCTAATGACCGACATCGCCGATTTGAATGGATAACATTTTTTTTGTGAAATGTTGATATGTCTAGTATGCTTACGTAAAATTATACCATGTTCCTTTTTAATCAATATTCTACTATTTCGGACTCATTTCTACCCGATTTCGACCTATTTCTACTTATTTCTACCGATTTCTACCACGCTCACTATCATTCCATTTATAAATTGAATTTCTATAGCGATTAGGTCAAGAAAAAAAGTTATTTGTATGTCGCAGATCAAAACATATGCTCAACCATCGACGTTTTCATACGGGTAATACCAATTACCTTCATTATAACCGAAACAAAAAGGATTTTACGGTTCGATTTTTTTACAATAAAAACCTATTATAAAACTGTAGTTTGTCATTTTTCAATCCGGTTGGTTCAAGTTTAATCAGTTAATCCAGTTTTTCAATTTCTATAATAATCATCCTTGAACACTATAATTACTTTAAATAAAAACATCATTGATATTCAATCACATAAAATCGTAATTAAAATCATTTATCAACCCCAAATTCTCGATCGTTAGTGCATTTACCACACTGGAGTTCCTTATCGTACGTGTTGCTTGCCAAACCTCCCGATTCCGGTTTTCCTTCCATTATAGTAAAACTCATGATGGAATATGCAATTAATGAAATAAGTCATTATACGGTCAGCAGGAGCCTCATACAAGCGTAGAAGCGGAGCTCTGCAGTTGGCTCTAATGACCGACCTCGTTGATTTGAATGGATAACATTTATTTTGTGAGATGTTGATATGTCTAGTATGTTTACTTAAAATTATACCATGTTCCTTTTTAATCCATATTCTACAATTTTGGACACATTTCTACCCGATTTCGACCCATTTCTACTCATTTCTACCTGATTTCTACCACAGTTCACTATCATTCCTTTTTATAGATTCAATTTCTATAGCAGATAGGTCTAGAGAAAAGTTATTTGCATGTCGTAGATCAAAGTCTAAGCTCAACCATCAGACGTTTTTCATATGAGGAATACCAATTTACTTCATTATAACAGGAAACCAAACGGAATTTACGGTTTGATTTTTTTTTTTACAATAAAACACCTATTATAAAACATTAGTTTGTCACTTTTCAATCCGGTTTGATCTTTTTTAATCATTTAATCCGGTTTTCCAATTTCTATAATTATCATCCTTGATTCAATCATTTATAATTGTAATTAAAATCATTTATCAACCCCAAATGCTCGATTGTTAGCTCATTTAACTCGCAGGGGTTCCTTTTCGTACATGTTGCTTGCCAAACCTCCTAATTCCGGATTTCCTTCCGGTGTGGTAAACATCATGATGGAATATGCCTTTAATGAAATAAGTCCTTATACGGTCAGCATGAGCCTTATACAAGCGTAGAAGCATAACTCTGCTGTGGGCTCTAATGACCGACCTCGCTGATTTGAATGGATAACATTTATTTTGTGAAATGTTGATATGTCTAATATGTTTACGTAAAATTATACCACATTCCTTTTTAATCCATATTCTACTATTTTGGACTCATTTCTACCCGATTTTGACCCATTTCTTATCATTTCTACTAGATTTCTACAACAGTTCACAATCATTCTATTTATATATTGAATTTCTATAGCTCTTAGGTCGAGAGAAAAGTTATTTGAATGTCGCAGATCAAAGGCTAAGCTCAACCATCAGACGTTTTTCATACAGGGAATACCAATTTACTTCATTATAACCGGAAACCAAACAGATTTTACTGTTCAATTTTTTACAATAAAAAACCTATTATAAAACTGTAGTCTGTCATTTTTCAATCCGGTTTGATCCAGTTAATCAGTTTTTCCGGTTATTCAATTTCTATAATAATCATCCTCGAACACAATAATTACTTTAAATAAACATCATTGATATTCAATCGCTTAAAATCGTAATTAAAATCATTTATCAATCCCAAATGCTCGATCGTTAGCGCATTTACCTCGTAAGGATTCCTTAACATACGTGTTGCTTCCAAATCTCCCGACTCCGGATTTCCTTCCAGTATGGTAAAACTAATGATGGAATATGCGTTTAATGAAATAAGTAATTATACGGTCAGCATGAGCCTCATACAAGTGTAGAAGCGGAGCTCTGCAGTTGGCTCGAATGACCGACCTCGCTGATTTGAATGGATAACATTTATTTTTTGAAATGTTGACATGTCTAGTATGTTTACGTAAAATTATACCATGTTCCTTTTTAATCCATATTCTACTATTTTGGACTCATAGCTACCCGATTTTGACCCATTTCTACTCATTTCTACCTGATTTCTTCCACAGATTCAAAGATCATTCCATTTATAGATTAAATTCTTTGCGCCTAGGTCTAGAGAAAAGTTATTTGCACATCACGAGATCAAAGCCTAAGCTCAACCATCGACGTTTTCATACGGGAATACCAATTTACTTCATTATATCCGGAAACCAAACGTATTTTACGATTCGATTTTTTACAATAAAAACCTATTATAAATCAGAGTTTGTCATTTTTCAATCTGTCCGATCCAGCTTTAATCGATTAATCCGGTTATTCAATTTCTATAATAATCATCCTTGAACACTATAATTACTTTAAATAAACATCATTGATATTCAATCACTAAAAATCGTAATTAAAATCATTTATCAACACAAATGCTTGATCGTTAGCGCATTTACCTCGCAGGGGTTCCTTATGTTGCTTGCCAAATCTCCCGATTCCGGCTTTCCTTCCAATATGGTAAAACTGATGATGAAATATGTATTTAATGAAATATGTTATTATACGGTCAGAATGAGCCTCGTACAAGTGTAGAACCGGTGCTCGGTAGTGGCTCTAATGACCGATCTCGCTGATTTGAATGGATAACATTTATTTTGTGAAATGTTGATATGTCTAGTATGTTTACTTAAAATTATACGAAGTTCCTTTTTAATTCATATTCCACTATTTTGGACTCATTTCTATTCAATTTCGACCCATTTCTACTCATTTCTACCTGATTTCTATCACAGTTCACTATCATTCCATTTATAGATTGAATTTCTATAGCATCTAGGTCTAGAGAAAAGTAATTTGCATGTAGCGAGATCAAAGGCTAAGCTCAACCATCGAGGCGTTTTCACACGGGAATACCAATTTAATTCATTATAACCGAAACCAAACGGATTTAACGGTTCGATTTTTTTACAATAAAAAACTTATTATACAACTGTTGTTTGTCATTTTTCAATCCGGTGTGATATAGTTTAATCAGTTAATCTGGTTTTTCGATTTCTATAATAATCATCCTTGAACACTACAATTACTTTAAATAAACAACATTGATATTCAAACACTTAAAATCGTAATTAGAATCATTTATCAACCCCAACTGCTCGATCGTTAGCGCATTTACCTCGCAAGAGTTTCTTATCGTATGTGTTGCTTGCCAAACCTGCTGATTCCGTATTTCCTTCCAATATGATAAAACTCATGATGGAATATGCATTTAATGAAATAAGTTGTTAAGGGTGAATTTATACGATTTATAACGCTATATTCTATGATATTTTTCCCCGTAATTGTACTAAATTGCATAAGAAACGAGGGTTTAATGGATATATTGAGCAAATGATATTTTAGAAGAGTTAATCGCAAAATAGGTTGATTTATGTGTTTTAATTGTGATTTTATGATTATTTGAGCATTATTACATTTTGCGATGTTTTTATGTGTTATAGATACATGTTTGAGGCTCAAAAGATGATCAAAGGTTGATTAAGTTCGAGCTAATTGATGATAAAAGAGATAATGAAGAAGTGGGATAGAGATAGAAGAGATAAAGATCAATAAATCAAAATCGATCATATCAAATCAAGCGTCGAGAATCTCCGTCCAGTGGGCGGGCGTGCAGTGTAATTGAACGAGCGCCCGTGATGTCATCTTTGATTCGTGAAGTTTGGGCGCTGGAGTGGGACGCTGGATGGACGAGCGTCCTGGTCGCGACTCGCCCGATTCGAGTTTTATTGAAGAGTGGACGGGCGTTCAAGGTTTTCGTGACGGGCGTCCGGTGGCCGACTTAGCGAAACCGACTTTAAAATCTATATATAGTCGGCCGTTTTCTCCACAAAAGAGGATCATACACACATTATTCAAAACCCTAAACCTAGGGGCGGCTTTAGGCTGCGTTTTTCATCTTTTATTCCTATTTTTATGCTCTTAATTTAGATTAAACGCTAGTTACTTTTTATGCAATGCTTACGCAAATTTGAGTTCTTGAGGATGTTCAGAGGCTAAAAGCTTCATCAAACGAGTATTGTGAAGCCGTCCAACAATTGTTGATTTCGTTTTCTTCGATTATACTTGTGAGTTTTTAATAAAGGTTGTTTCTTATTCATGCTTATTCATGTTTAATTTGCTTTTATATCGGAAGATATGCATGTGTTGATTGTTTATTGTTGATGGAAGTCTTAATAAACCCTAGATCACCATGAATAAGAATAGTAACTCGAATCTATCATAACGGAAGTTAATAGGTCCGATTATTAGATTATAAACACAAAGTTTGCACCTTTGGTTATTAAACGCGTTAATCTTACATCGGAAGATAATAGATTGATAGATGAACTTTCTAAGGAATTAGGGTTCATGTGTAGTGAGGTGAATCACAACTGAATAAAAACTGCAATATAATCGAGATAGGGAATCAATGCTTGTTGGATAGGTGGATCAATCCTCGTTTGCTCGTTATAAATTTGATTTAAATCCTTAAAAGCTTGAATTTGTCTAGTTAGTTACTTTTATCCGCATCTTAGATTAGTTAGTTTAAATTGGTTCGCACCGTATCTTTCCGGCTTTAGATCATCTCTTCTGTCCAGTTTTACGTTTTAGTTAAGTTTAATCTACAGTATTCGTTTAGTTTTATCCGTTATTTAGCTTAGTAATCGTGACATAGGTTAGTTAGATAAAAACTAGAAACCACAATCGTTTAGTTCCCCGTAAGATCGACCCGGCATTAGCCTCCATACTACGATCCTTATACTTGAGGTTAACCGGATTATTACTTGTTTATTTTGTGTTGATAAAATCCGTGACAAGTTTTTGGCGCCGTTGCCGGGGAACCGGACGGTTGTCTAGTTTTTATTTTCGTTTTCCTGTTTTTTCTGTTTGTTTTTGTTTCGTTTTCCTGTTTTAATCCGTTTTAAATTCCTGTTTTTAGTTGATAATTGTTTTAGGTAGTTGTTAAGTAGATAATTAGGGTTAAAACTTCCCCTTAGTATTTTTCTTGAAGTTAGATCTTCTGTTTTTCTGTTTTTTTTTTCTCTGACGTTCTTTCTTCCCTTCTTGCATTATCTGCAAATTCCTGCATCTGTTCTAAGTTTTCCCGTGAGCAAACGGGCGTCTGGGATATTGGGCGCCCGTCCATTCCGAAAAATTATCAATTTGCCTGGTTTTATTCATTTAGACGAGCGTCCCATAAGTTTTGGGCGCCCGTTCAGATTTCATACATCCTGCATCAGACGGCGTTTACATTACTAAACGCCCGTCCGACCTCAATTTCATCTGGACGCCCGTCCAATCTTTTGGACGTCCGTCCGGTATTGTTTTCTTTAACACTTTTGTTTCCTTTTCTTCTTTCCCTTTCCTCTCTTTAGGCTTTTAATTTTTAGTTTAGGCTTTTATCTCTTCTTAGTTTTTAGGTTTTGTTCCACTTGTTTTTGGTCCGGTTTATGCAAACTCGGAGTCAAAAGGGACCGTTAATATACACCCCTGACCCCGAGCGAACCGTAGTCCGGCCAAACAGGAGGAATTTCCGTTCTGCGGTTCTGGCAGACAGAGCCGAGCGAGATCTTGAAGAACAACTAGCAAGAGAAATCACTGATTTTGTGATAATGGCGATAATAGACGTACATTGGCGGACTACGCCATGCCAGGGCGAAGTCAAGGTCAACCCGGCTATTGTTATTCCAAACCATTCTTGCACAAACTTTTGAGTCGGGCCGGGACTTATCCGGATGATGCAAAGACGCATCAATTTTTCACGACTACCAATCGAGAATCCAGATACCCACTTACACACATTCTTAGAAATATGCGTTACTACACACGCATCCAAGGAGTAAGTGAGGATGCTATTAAACTTAAACTTTTTCCTTTTTCTCTCGAAAGGAGAGGCTAAAGAGTGGTACACCTCTCTCCCTTCCTCGAATCTATCACCACCTGGCGTAACTCGAAAAGGAGTTCTTGAGTCAATATTTTCCACCTTCAAAGACAAATTCAAAGGCTTAAATGACATTTTCACATTCTATCGAAAGAGAATGAATCTTTCTTCGAGTGTTGGAAGAGATTCAAGTCCCTTCTTAGAAAATGCCCCCACCATGGCTTGCCACTTTGAAAGGCAAGTCAATACATTCTTCGATGGATTGACCGAGCTTACAAAAGGCATGGTCAATAGTTTCTTACAAGCGGGGCCTTTCAAGAAAACGCTGATGAGGATGGGCATTGTTTGAAGACATTGCCAAATATAACTATGCCCCTCTTATCAAGCAATTCAAGCACCTCCTCCTCCCAAGGTTGAGGAAGTCAATTTACAAAGTTTGATGGCCATCTTTGCAAAAGCGGATGGTCCCACCTCAAGTTTCGATCCTATAAATCAAACTTCCTCTTTTCCGAGAACCCTCGTGTTCAGATTGCATAAAATTGTTGCCGACCGGCCATATGAATGGCCAATGTCAATTTAATCCCCTCGCACCTTATCAAGTAAATGCTGTTCATGACTATGGACCAAGACAATCAAGTCACATGTCAAAATCGTGGACGAGGTGGGGCACACTTCTAAATTCTGCCTATGAACGGACGAATGCGGAAGTGAATGCATTCTATGGCGAGAACAATCAAAGGTTCAATCGGTTTCAGGCCAGGGCAATTTTCAAAACCAAGGGTTTAATCCATCTTCAAATTTCAATCCCAACTCAATTTTAATCGATTTCAACAGAACCCCGGGTTTAATCGAATCAAAACTCGAATTTTTCCAATCCTACGCAAAAATTCAATCGTAATTGGCCTTCCAATTCAAATTCTCAATTTCAAAGTCGGCCCACCCACTTTATGCTCCGAATCTCCAAAACTCTCAAGGCCCTCCCAACCTACAAATCTTGAGGCTAAGTTGGAAGAGCAAAGTAGATCGATGAAGAATCTTGAGAGACAAATTGGGCAATCTGGCCGAAAGCAGCTTGGCTTCTAGACCCCAGTAGGCACCGCCAGGCCACCGAGAAGAATCCGAAGGGTGGTCAAGTTGCTCAGCCGATTTGAACAAAGGCCCATGTCTTGACCTCGTGCCATCAATTCAATACGGTAAGGAGGAGGCCGGTGCAATGAATCTAAGGAGCGGTACACAAGTTAGTGGTCCTTCCCATCCGAAACCTACTAGCCCCTCCTCGCCATTGATAAGGCGGGAGGGAAGCCGAGCACCTACACTCCCTCAAATCATGCAAGAGAAAACTCGGTGGCCGATCCCCTCGAGAGGTGAAGAATTTGGTGAGCCTCAAGTGGCTGATCCTTTGAGGACCGGAAAAGCAAGCGAAAGTCGGAGGTGATCCCCGACTCTTGAGAAATCTGAAAAAACTGTTCGTTGGAAGGATCTGGAAGACAGAGCTGTCAGTGCATCCTCGAAAAAGGTTTTCTCTGAGGATGACCTTAAGAAACTTCCATTTCCACCGAGAAAGAGCAACATTCCTTTGATTGAGGATAAGAAGTACGAAAAGGTGCTAAACCTTTTGAAAAATACTCAGGTGAATCTTCCATTGTCGGATGTCTTAGTCGAGATGCCTAAGTATACAAAATTTATCAAGGATGTTGTGTCTTCGAAAAAGAAATTAGCAGGCATGGAAAGGCAGATTGGTGAGGATTGTTCCATGATTAATTATGAAAACTTACCAATTAAAAGAGGTGACCCTGGCAAATTTGTACTTACAGTTTTGATGGGAGGTCTAGTCTTCCCAAATTCTTTGTGTGATCTAGGTGCCTCTATAAGCCTTATGCCAATGTCTCAGATGCAAACAAATTTCGGTTTACAAAGTCTTCTAGAACCCACTACTATGAGTTTACAATTCGCGGATAGATCCTCTAAGAAAGCTTCAGAATCCTAAAAGACGTTTTGGTTCGATTGATCGATTTACCTTTCCAGTTGATTGGTATGTTTTAGATATAGAGAAAGACAAAACGTTCCCTTGATTCTAGGAAGACCTTTCTTATCTACAATAGAGCTCTCATCGATCGCGATGGTGGGCAAGTGACTATCCGAGTTGGTGACCAAGAGGTGAGTTACAATGTCTTAAAATCCATTCAAGTACCTCTGCCCTCCAACCGGCTTTTCCATTGATTATATGATGGATGATTCCACCGACTATATGGATAAGCAAGTCATGGTCAGTAGAAGCGAGAATATGAGCGATTAGTTGATAATCCGAATACTCATGGTAGGGTGAATCTGGATCACCTAGCGGTGATTTTGAGGAAGAGCCATTTGGAAGGAGAAGCTTTGGCGGTGGGACCACGAGTAAACTCAATGATATTGAGTTGAAAAGTGGAGATCTCAAGTCTAGTTTAGAAAGACCCCTGCGGATTTGGTGTTGAAGCCGTTACCTAAACATCTTAAGTATGTGTTCTTAAGAGAGGCGACAAGCTTCCTTTAATCATATCTCACAAGCTTTCCCGTCTGAGGAAATGAAATTGATCAACGTCTTGAAGAAGAATGAAAAAGCTTTTGGTTGGCAAGTAGGAGATATCGTGGAATATCTCCGACATCCGCATGCATAAGATCAAGACGAATGAGGCGCCAAGTGTGTCGACACCCGTGAAGGCTAAACCCTCATATGCAAGAAGTCGTTAAAAAGAAATCATTAAACTTACGGACATGGGAATCATTTATGCCATCGCGGATAGTGAATGGGTTTCCCGACTCAAGTAGTTCCCAAAAAGGTGGAATTACAATTGAAAAGAATGAGAAGGAGAGGAAATTGCATTGAGGCTTGTTCATCGTTACTGAGTCTCATCGATTATCGAAAGCTCAATGAGGTAACCATGAAAGATCACTTTCCCTTCCATTCATTGACCAGATGCTCGAGCGTCTGGCGGGGGCACGATTCTACTGTTTCTAGATGGATATTCGGATATTTCCAGATACCCATTGATCCAAATGACCAAGAAAAGACCACCTTCACTCACCTTATATGGTACATTCGCCTCTGAGGCGAATGCCGTTCGATCTATGCAATGCCCCACCTACATTCCGAGAGATGTGTATGCTAGCCATCTTTGACGGGCTTGTAGAAAAGTGTATGGAGATTTTTATGGACGATTTTTCGGTTTTTGGTCAGTCTTTTGATGATTGCCTTGACAATCTTGATCAGGTGTTATCCAGATGTGTGGAAAAGAACCTAGTACTTAATTGGGAAAAATGCCATTTCATGGTAGATGAAGGAATAGTTCTTGGCCACAAGATCTCCGCCAAGGGTATAGAAGTTGACAGGGCAAAAGTAGAAGCTATTGAGAAGATGAGTTACCCTAAGAATGTTCGGGAAGTCCGAGGTTTTCTCGGACATGTCGGCTTCTATAGGAGGTTCATTCAAGATTTCTCCAAGATAGCCAAGCCCTGCCTACTTTACTAAAGGAAGACGTTGAGTTTAATTTTGATGAGAGCCGCAAGCAAGCGTTTGAGGAGCTTAAGGATCGCTTTAATATCTCGCCCGATTCTTATATCGCTTTATTGGAACCTACCATTTGAGCTTATGTGCGACGCATCAAACTATCTTTGTTGGTGCTTTTTCAGGGCAAAAGATCAAGGAAAGTTCCACCTATCTATTACGCAAGTCACACATTGAACCCTCTCAAGTTAACTATACTACTATCGAAAAGGAACTACTAGCCGTAGTCTTTGCTATGGACAAGTTTCGTAGTTACTTGTTAGGAGCTCAAGTGATCGTGTGGATCGATCACGCCGCTTATGCTACTCGATGACTAAGAAAGAGGCTAAACCGCGCTTACTCGTTGGATATTGACCTACAAGAGTTTGACGTTCAAATTAAGGACAAAAAGGCGCAAGTGAGAATGTAGTAGCGGATCATGTGTCTAGGATGTTAAATGAGGAAAAGAATGAACCGGATGATATAGATCTTTACTTTCCTCTAGAAAACATCATGTTGATCGATGGCCGCCTCCTCGATGTTCCATGGTATTCTTCCATTGTAAACTACCTTCATGGCCGTTATCTCGATCCAGAGATGTCTTATCGAGAAGAAAAAGTTCTTCTCGGATTTAAAATATTTCGTTTGGGATGAACCTTATCTTTTCAAGATCTCAGAAAGATGGTTTGCTTAGGAGATGTATTCCGAAATCCGAGCAACGTGACATCATTGAGCAAAGGCCACAAAGGGACCCACAGAGGTCACTTTGGTCCTTGGAAAACCGTTGCTAAGATATTTCAATCCGGTTTCTATTGGCCTACGATCTTTAAAGATACGGAAGCTTTCAGTAAAGCTTGTGATAGGTGCCAAAGAACCGGTACTCGACAAGGCGTTTTGACATGCCTTTAAAACCCATCCTCGAATCACGAAGTCTTTGATGTATGGGGTATCGATTTTATGGGACCATTCCCATCATCTTGCGGTAATAAATACATCTTAGTCTGCGTAGACTACGTGTCTAAATGGGTGGAGGCCCAAGCCACTCCTCACAATGATCATAAAACGGTAATGAAATTTCTAAAGAAGAATATTTTCGTGAGGTTTGGATGTCCACGTGCCTTGATCAGTGATGAAGGGACGCATTTCTGCAACCGACCCCTAGAGAAAGTACTTGAGAAGTATGGGGTGTTCGTCATAAAATTGGCACACCGTATCATCCGATGACTATGGTCCAGGTTGAAAGGAGCAACCAGAGCATTAAGAAGATCCCGGAGAAGACCTACTAATACATAGAAAAGACTGAGTCTAAAGTTGGATGATGTCTTGTGGGCATATCGGACTGCATATAAGACCCCCATGGGTACATCACCATATCAAATGGTCTACGGGAAACCATGTCATCTGCCTGTCGAGTTAGAGCATAGAGCTTATTGGGCTACAAAGTTTTTGAACTTTGATTCCCAATCTTGTGGGAAGCATCGACTACGCAGATTACATGAGTGGATCGATCGGACTCCAGGCCTATGAAAGTGCCAGGATTAGTAAGGATAAGATGAAGCTACTCCACGATGCTAAGATTAAGAGAAGAGAATTTCATGTCGGCGAACAAGTTCTTCTATATATAATCCAGTTACATCTGCTTCTGGAAAGTTAAGGACACGTTGGTCCGGCCCTTTCGAGATTCTCCAAATCATTCCGGGGCGTTCTAGAACTTCGTGGTTATAGTGGTGAACCGTTTGAGTCAACGGTCAAAGGTGCAAACACTATATTGGTGAACCTAAAGAGACATCTTTGATTGTTAAATTTCTCGATATTCTCGGATGTGGTGTTACTCGGTCGAAGAATTTGACGAGTTATCACTCGACTTGTTCTCCGAGGATAACGGTAGTGATCCGTCTGAAGAAGTTCTAGCGGTAGTCTTGATATGGAAGAGTTAGAGAGGGCGACAACTTAAACGCATCATCGAGGAGTCGAGGAGGAGAAAGAACACAACCATGGGGAGACTTAAGAAGGTTTGGAGAGCTTTCAAAGATTTCACCCCATGTGTGAGATCTTGTTTCTGCAGCCCACACTCTTGATCGAGCTTAAACGAGGTAGTGGGTGGCGAAAGGTTAAATGGCCTGATCCAGCCGAGCTTACAATGTGTCGAGCTAACGACATTAACCAAAAAAGCGCCACTAGGGGGCAACCTAGATATCGTTCTTTTAGTTATTTTGTTTTATGCTTTGATAGTGTTAGTATTTAAGTTTAGTTTATTCGATTTTAGCCTTATTAAGTTTTTGTTTTTATCTCACGATTAGTTGTGCTTTCTAGATATGGATTTGGTGTTCAAATCAGCCGGAGGAGTTACCTTTCCTTAGGAGGATTCCACTCATTCTTGTAGATGACGGACCGGGAGGAACCATCGTTTTGCACGTAGATTTTGACATTAGTACCCGCGTCAAGGCGGTCACCTATGTTCTTATTGTTCCCGTTGTTCGGGAGGTGGAGACTTTACTCTGCGAGGAGTTACTGAGCAGCTCTAGGGCGTCCTTACACCATCCTCAATGATCCGATCTTGTGATTTAGCACTAGTCTTTGCAAGCCGAGCACTTTCGAGGTGTTGATGTAGCCGTGAGGACCGGGTTTACAAGATGAGTATGACTTCCTCCGGCGATTGACATGCTCCGCCGTCTCATTCGAGTGATCGATTGGTCGGACATTTATGATGACTAGCGTTCTTAGGATGTTTCGTCGAGCAAGCGACGTAAAACAAAGCGAGTGGGAGGCAACCCACTATTTTCCATCTGCTTTTATTTATTTTCTAGTAATTTTATGTACTTCATTTGATTTTTATTTGTATTTTTGAAGTTTTATATAAGTTTAATAAGAAGGGCAAATTTTGAATTTGATGTGTATGGAAATTTTATAATTTTGCACTTAAATCGCTTGGGCGCCCGTCCCGAAACTCTGACGCCCGTCCGCCCGACCAATTTTAGACGGCGTCCACTAAACACAGGCGCCCGTGCGCTTTATTCCCTCCAATCACGTATGTGATTTAAAATCTTGGGCGGCGTCTAATAAACTGGGCGCCCGTCCAGCTTCATTCGATTTCCCAGTGGGCGCCCGTCCCACGAGTTGACGAAAGCGTCCAACCTCTGCTATATATATACCCTTCATCGAGTGAACCCTCACTTTTCGTAATTTCAAAAATCAAAACGGGTTCTCTCCTCCTTTTTACCCTAAAATCGCCGATTCTACACCGTTTTGGGCGATTCAAAGTGCTACTGAGCAGCCGCTTGATACCCTCTCTTTGATTTTCATAACCAAATCCCCAACACACGATATTTTTGAAGAATCGGACCCATTGCAAATCCGACTTTTGTGAAGAAAAATTTGATTTTGGAGGTCATTCTTGCGTTGTTTGGACTCGTTTTCACCTCAATCACCATCTACTCACCCTACTCGGTAAGTTAGTAACAACTTTTCTAGATTTCATTCACGTTTTTGTGAGTTCGATCTTTGGGTCGACTCGTTTTCTTGAATGTCACCTTAATTTGTTTTTTTTCTGGTTTTGGTGTTTCTTTCTGCTCTGTTTTGGTGATGTGGTGTTGTGAATGGGTGATGAATGGATTGTGTGGTGATGGTTATGGTGGTGGATGTGGTTTGGTTGTTTTGAAATCCCGCTTTGGATGTTAAACGGGTATCTTTTGTGCACATTAGGATTGTTTGGTTTAGACTAGGCGTGGAAATGGTTCATAAGAAGGCAGTTGTGAAGAGGCATGGTAAGGAAGTGGCCCGGGAGGCGGGGAAAAAGCGTAAAGAGATTGACCCCACCTTAGTTGATCCTAACCGGGGTGTGAGTATTCGTGAGCAACCTCCTGTGAGCCACCCAAACTAGGCGACCTTAAGAGATGAGCCAACCTCGGAGTCCGAGACGGATGATGATGTGCCTTTGAGTACGGATGCCTAGAGTTCAGAGAGGTGGAGGTTGCCTAGTAAAATGAGAGGAAACTGTCGATGCTACACGGGAGGAGGAACCAGGTTGTACCTGGGCGACCCTCTCCTAGAAAGAAGTCTAAAACCGTTGCCCCGATGCCATTGCCTCGTCGATTCGTGAACCCTAGAGCCCATGAAGTTTATACTAAACACTACTTTTCAAGAAACATGTTGGTTGAGAGGGCTATTTTGGAGGCGAAGGTCGATCCGGGGTTCGTTAAGTTGCTTAAGGATAGGAAATGGGAAGCCTTGATGACAATCCCGACTACCCCGGTGAATAGCTCCCTAGTTCGGGAATTTTATGCAAACTGTTCGGAAACCGACTTGGGGACAAAGGTAGTCGTGGTTCGAGGGTAAGTTCCTTTACACGGAGGTGATTAATCGGAAATACAACTTAGTGGCTTTTGAGGTCGGGATTATAAGGAGGAGATTGTGCATAGGCGAGTTTGGGACGAGATCCTTTGGAGGAGTTGAGATTGAGAGTTTGCCCGGATGTGGCCTGGGCGTTGAGACCGGGAGGAGACCGGAAGGAGTTGGTTACCACGACCTGGACGGAGGATTGGAAGGTCCAGTGTCGCTTCATTAAGAGTCGGTTGTTGCCTAAGAACAACTTGACACATTTTCACATTGGTGACCTAGGTATGTTGTATGCGTTGACATTTGGTTTGAATGTGGATGTGGGACAAGCTTTGTATGACGAGATCTCGATCAATCAGAAGGTTTATACACGGAGCTTGATCGTCCCTCATTTGATCCACAGTTTGTGTCTCGATGCCGGTGTGCCTGAGTTTGGGGCGGATCATAAGCCGAAGAACCCTAGGCCTATACAAAGGGAAAGAGTAAGCCCTCGGGACATTCTCGAGCGGAGGCACCTACGGAGCCTGGTTCATCGGCAACGCCTCGTGCATCCTCCTTCCTCCTTTATCTCTCCGGCCGTCGGGATGCGGTTGAGCATGGCCAATAGTTTCCGGAATGGCTCGGTGATATTCGGGATACACGAGAACAACATTTTGACGATTCTTGATTGCATCTGTGAGGGCGGCGGCCGAGGATGACGAGAATCTTCAATCCGAGCTCCGTTGATTATCTTTTTCGCGATGAGATTGAGCGAGGTCATTGCGGATGCTCTACACGACTCGAGTCATCTTGAGATGAGGAGCAGCCTGACTCGGCAGCTAGGGCTACGGCACCACCTTCTGGACCCTCCTCTGATCCTCCAGCTGATGATTCTGCGGCACCGAGCCAACCTTGATCTTATTTGTCTATTTTCACGTTGGTTGTTTTGTATTGACATTTTTACTTGGTTCGTTGTAATTTTGATATTGATACTATTTATTTTTCGATGGATCTTGTAAGCCATAAGGCGAGCGTACTTTCATTTCAACTGTGTTTCAACTTTCTGGATGTATTGAGTGCTCTCACTTTGATTTATCTTTATTTTTGATATCTCTTTTCATGTTAGTATGACTCCCCGTTTTCCCCGAGATGTTTCCATGTTGTCTAAGACGTGCAGGTATCTACATTGTCTGGTTACGCATTCTTGATATCATTATGAAGGCTCGGCCCGACCAACGATTCGAGTTTCGATTTAAATCGACTAAGTCTTTTCCTTTTCTTTCGTTTTGCAAAACATGAGGACATGTTGATTTTTAAGTGTGGGGAGGAATGTTTCGATATGTATCTACACATTTGTTTAATTCGTAATGTTTCTATGCCAATGAGCTAAAATTTTTGAAATTTTCCGACACTGTTGTTTTTGTTTTGCCCCGAGTAGGCGATTCGATTAAATGTATCATGTATTTGGTAAGTTAGATTTTTCACCTGACACTATTTTTCACGAGCCATAATGAATGATGAGCTATTTATAAAGTTATACCCCTTTTGGATTAGTAGTTTTTGATTATCTCGTAAGTCATGTGCTTAGTGCTACGTATATATCGTGAGATTTATGATAGTTTGTATTTAGATCCGGAGTATGAGATACTGTGAATATCTAAGGTTTGAATGTGATAAGTAACACGTAGCTATTGTCAAAGTGAAAAAGTTGAATTAATATGAAATTATTGGGTGTGTCGAAAGCTAGTCGATGATTTGAGTGAGGTAGGGTATACCACGTATGTCCTATACCACTATGATGACTAAAAGCTCACGACAGTCAGAAGAAGCTGCCTTATGATTGGAGTAAGGTAGGGTATTATCTCGAAATGTCCTATTCTGCTATGACAGGGCAAGAGCTCATTCTGATGTGTGTTTTAAGTGAAAAGTTAAATCAACTGATAAAGTGTTATGAAATGTATATAAGACTAAGTTATCGTCTGCCTTATCCCCAGATAAACGATAGATATGTTGTAGGGATTATCCTCTCGAGTATTTGAAAGGCCCTAGATATATTCGATCATTCTTTTCGGGATATATCACGTTTGTAGGTGCATCTTATGAGTGTCCTTTATTACTAGTCTACAAGGGGTATTAGCTAGTTTTGCTTTGAGTTTCTCGAGTTTGGATATAGTGGAAGTTTATTATGGCTATGCACACGCACAAGGGTGAACTTCGATTTATTGGATATGTGTTATGCATGTTTAGATGCCTGCTCTTCTCTCGAGCCTAACTTTTGTTTTGTTTTGCTCGGGACGAGCAAAAGCTTAAGTGTGGGGAGTTGTTAAGGGTGAATTTATACGATTTATAACGCTATATTCTATGATATTTTTCCCGTAATTGTACTAAATTGCATAAGAAACGAGGTTTAATGGATATATTGAGCAAATGATATTTTAGAAGAGTTAATCGCAAAATAGGTTGATTTATGTGTTTTAATTGTGATTTTATGATTATTTGAGCATTATTACATTTTGCGATGTTTTTATGTGTTATAGATACATGTTTGAGGCTCAAAAGATGATCAAAGGTTGATTAAGTTCGAGCTAATTGATGATAAAAGAGATAATGAAGAAGTGGGATAGAGATAGAAGAGATAAAGATCAATAAATCAAAATCGATCATATCAAACTGGCGTCCAGAATCTCCGTCCAGTGGACGGGCGTCTGGTGTAATTGAACGAGCGTCCAGGATGTCATCTTTGATTCGTGGAAGTTTGGGCCCATTGGAGTGGACGCTGGATGGACGAGCGGCGTCGGTCATGACTCGGCCCGATTCAAGTTTTATTGAAGAGTGGGCGGGCGTTCAAGGTTTGAGACGGGCGTCCGGTGGCCGACTTTAGCGAACCGACTTTAAAATCTATATATAGTCGGTTGTTTTCTCCACAAAGAGGATCATACACACATTATTCAAAACCCTAAACCTAGGGGCGGCTTTAGGCTGCGTTTTCATCTTTTATTCCTATTTTTATGCTCTTAATTTAGATTAAACGCTAGTTACTTTTTATGCAATGTTTCATAAATTTGAGTTGCCTTGAGGATGTTCAGAGGCTAAAAGCTTCATCAAACGAGTATTGTGAAGCCGTCCAACAATTGTTGATTTCGTTTTCTTCGATTATACTTGTGAGTTTTTAATAAAGGTTGTTTCTTATTCATGCTTATTCATGTTTAATTTGCTTTTATATCGGAAGATATGCATGTGTTGATTGTTTATTGTTGATGGAAGTCTTAATAAACCTAGATCACCATGAATAAGAATAGTAACTCGAATCTATCATAACGGAAGTTAATAGGTCTGATTACTAGATTATAAACACAAAGTTTGCACCTTTGGTTATTAAACGCGTTAATCTTACATCGGAAGATAATAGATTGATAGATGAACTTTCTAAGGAATTAGGGTTCATGTGTAGGTGAGGTGAATCACAACTCGAATAAAACTGCAATATAATCGAGATAGGAATCAATGCTTGTTGGATAGGTGGATCAATCTCGTTTGCTCGTTATAAATTTGATTTAAATCCTTAAAAGCTTGAATTTGTCTAGTTAGTTACTTTTATCCGCATCTTAGATTAGTTAGTTTAAATTGGTTCGCAGCCCGTATCTTTCCTGGCTTTAGATCATCTCTTCTGTCCAGTTTTACGTTTTAGTTAAGTTTAATCTACAGTATTCGTTTAGTTTTATCCGTTATTTAGCTTAGTAATCGTGACATAGGTTAGTTAGATAAAAACTAGAAACCACAATCGTTTAGTTCCCCGTAAGATCGACCCGGCATTAGCCTCCATACTACGATCCTTATACTTGAGGTTAACCGGATTATTACTTGTTTATTTTGTGTTGATAAAATCCGTGACATAAGTCATTATGTGGTCCGCATGAGCCTCATATAAGCGTAGAAGCGGAGCTCTGCAGTTGGCTCTAATGACCGACCAGTGAGACCACGCTGATTTGAATGGATAACATTTATTTTGTGAAATTTTGTTATGTCTAATATGTTTATGAAAATTTACCAAGTTCCTTTTTATTCCATATTCTACTATTTTGGACTCCGCTCTACCAGTTTTCGACCCATTTCTACTCACTTCTACCTGATTTCTACCACAGTTCACTATCATGCCATTTATAGATTGAATTTCTATAGCAGCTAGGACTAGAGAGAAGTTATTTCCAAGACGCAGATCAAAGGCTAAACTCAAAAATCAAACATTTTTCATACGGGGAATAGAAATTTACTTCATTATAATCGGAAACCAAACGGATTTTACGGTTCGATTTTTTTACAATAAAAAATCTATTATAAAACTGTAGTTTGTCAATTTTCAATCTGGTTTGATCCAGTTTAATCAGTTCATCCGGTTATTCAATTTCTATTACAATCATCCTTGAACACTATAATTACTTTAAATAAACATCATTGTTATTCAATCACAAAATCGTAATTAAAATCACTTATCAACCCAAATGTTTAATCGTTAGCGCATTTACCTCGCAGGGGTTCCTTATCGTACGTGTTGCTTGCCAAACCTCCCGATTCCGGCTTTCCTTCAAATATGGTAAAACTCATGATGGAATATGTATTTAATGAAATAAGTTATTATACGGTTAGCATGAGCCTCATACAAGCGTAGAAGCGATGCTCTGTAGTTGGCTCTAATGACCGACCTCGGTGATTTGAATGGATAACAATTATTTTGTGAAATGTTGATATGTGTAGTATGCTTACTTAAAATTATACCAAGTTCCTTTTCAATACATATTCTACTATTTTGGACTCATTTCTATTCGATTTCGACCCATTTCTACACATTTCTACCTGATTTCTATCACAGTTCACAATCATTCCATTTATAGATTGAATTTCTATAGCAGCTAGGACTAGAGAAAAGTTATTTCCATGATGTAGATCAAAGGCTAAGCACATCAATCAGATGTTTTTCATACGGGGAATAGCAATTTACTTCATTATAACCGAAAACCAAACGGATTTTACGGTTCTATTTTTTTTACAATAAAAAACCTATAATAAAACTGTAGTTGTCATTTTTCAATCCGGTTTGATCCAGTTTAATCAGTTAATCCGGTTTTTCAATTTCTATAATAATCATCCTTGAACACTATAATTACTTTAAATAAACATCATTGATATTCAATCATTTAAAATCGTAATTAAAATCATTTATCCACCCCAAATGCTCGACTCATTGATTTGATGAGTTGAAGACACAACAACAGTGGGGTTTCAAGTAGCCCATATCAGATACATCACTTTTTGTTCTGAATCAAGATTCCGTGACTCTTTACATACTGGTGTTTGTTGGTGATTTTCTTATCACATGAAACTCTAAGCACTAAATCCAAAAGTTCATTAACCTACTGCATTCTATATTTCCTTTAAAAGATCTTAGTGGGGTAAGTCAGTTTCTAGGTATGTAGGCTACCAGGAACACTGATGACCTTTTTCATAGTCAGACACACTATGCTCAGCAAGTATTGCATTATCTTGGACTTGACAATTTGAAACCCTGCCTGACATCTATGGTAACATGTAAAGCCTTTGAACCGGATGTATGTGTCCTATACCAAAGCCCACTTTTTACAGAGTGCTATATGAGCCTTGCAATACATGACCTTCGCTAGGGCCTGATATAGCTTTTGTGGTAAATACTTTGAGCCGCTTTATGCACAATCCAAAATATGTGCATTGGAAAGCCCTAAGAGTCTGCATTTAGGTACATCAAATGCACTTTGAAGCATGGTCTGTGTGAGGAAATCTACGTGGGAACGCAGCAGAATTTAAAATTTATTTCATTTTCTTACCAAGATCGACCTCGTTTAAGCAACAAACATAAAAGAAGTAGACGTGGAATATACCTTGGATGATCTAAAATAGATCGTCGCTTTACCTACGATAGTAGTTTCTCGCACGGTCGCCCAGTGTTCGGCCTCACCGTTGATCCACACGAACAACCCACCGGAATCCCAACATGGATTGCTACCAGAAAAACTCGGTTGCTAGACCGACCTTTTCTCTCTCTCAAAACTCTCTCTAGGAAGCTCTCTTATTTTTCACAAGAACTATTAGTCTCTTGAAATTGTGATGTACAAAAGAGCTAGCCAATCCTCTCTCTTATAAAGTATGTGGCACTTATATGTCTCCCAATCTGATTGGGAGAAGCTTCCTAGTAGATTAGGAGAGAAAGAAAACATTTTCCTAATAAAATAAGGAAAATATATTTGATTGATTTATCTCATTTAATTTAATATCTCAAGATATTGTCAATATTTCTAATACTGACTATCTTTATCTTATTACCATAAATCAGTTTGTGCAAATCTATTAATATCTAATATTAATATATGATAATACTATTTATTAAATTGCATAATCCAAGTATATCTTATACACCTAAGACTGCTCCCATATGCCAATAAATTGGCATCCGAATATTGTTAATTAATATAATGCTATGATCAATTAATTTGCAAATTCCATGTGTATCATATACACATATATAAATTTCTCGATATATACGTCAATTATGTATAATTAATTAATCAATATAATTAATAACTTGTATTATATTTATTCATAATAAATAAATACCACCATATTAATTTATCATTAGAATACTTTATAGTTGAGATAAAACTTTCCTTATTTGGTTATCACTATAACTGCATTTTAATCCGGCTAGATGTTCTTATGTGTGTGACCCGATAGGCTTCCGAATATGTTGGCCGTAGGCACAAAGTGCAATTATGAAAATGCCCTTCATACCTAACGATCATGGATAGCGTCTAGCAATATGTCCACGACCCCAAATCATCGGAAGAGTCAAATGCAATGACTACTACCTTTAATGTGAAACGGTTACCATGTAAATAGAATCTTATCGTTGTAATAATATCCATACAATCGTATTTCGAGTGTCAGAACATCAACGATCGTATCTTGTAATTTGGATATCATGCTCTCTCGGAGTAACTCATTTACACCCACTTTGCAAAGATTCACGAGAGCTAGATAATCCTTATAAGAAGGCCCTTTCGGATATTTACTCCTATCATAGGATACGCGATTTCCGGACGAAGAACATGAATCCTACACATGCTTCCCAGTATCATACTCAATCACTACCGCATGATCGCCCCATAGCTAAGGGAAACCTCAATAGTGTCAAAGCATGACGATCCACACCGTGATGCCATGAATACTCCGGTCTCAGGATAATTACACAACCGCCACATAGTGCGACACTTAATAAAGTAAGTGGGTCAATCTAACGTCCGCATTCTACAATACACGCCCACGTGCATACCCAAGTGTCTAAACACATTGATGATTTAGATCTATCCCTACCTTCAATAAGATAGAACATATCCAATATGTGCTAGTCTAATCGTACTATTAATGTCTTATTTAATAGCACATACGACTAGAAACATTTAAGTATCAAACCTTCTAAAGTGAGTCGAGATCAAATTAACCATAATCACCATTATGATTTCTCTTTCACAGTTTGACACTAGGGATGTTATCATACATATATATATATATATATATATATATATATATATATATATATATATATATATATATACAATATCATAATTGGTCCATTAAACAATCAAATATATAATAACAGAATGCTATTTGATATGTGTGCAAACATAAGGAAATAGTAGAAATGATCCGACCTAGTCGGATCCGGTCCAACCCGATTGGGTTTATGACACTATTTCAACAGTCTACACTTTAAAACTGGATGAAAGTTAGCTGTTGTAGGCTTTTCTGATGCAGGTTGAAGATGCTGCCCCTATGATAGAAATTCTGTTGCCGGTCACTGCATATATCTGGGAAATTCTTTGGTGACCTGGAGCTCAAAGAAACATCATGTTGTCTCTAGATCTAGCACTGAATCTGAATATAGGAGCTTGCACATGATGCTGCAGACATAGCCTAGTTAAAGTCACTTCTCTTTGAACTTGGAATCAAGCTTGGTATCAAACTTGTTATTTACTGTGAGAATACATATGCCGATTCTCTTGCTCAAAATCTTGTGTACCATTCAAAGACCAAGCATATTTATATAGATGTCCACTATGTGAGCAATCAAGTTCTTGAAGGAAAATTGGATGTTAGATTCATATCCTCATGTGATCAGACAACTGATGTTCTTACCAAAGCCCTATCTACTGTCAAGTTCCTACTATTTAGTGACAAATTGAATGTTGAGACTCAACCACATTCAATTTGATAGGGGTGTTGAGATATGGTGTTATTTGGTGTTATATGTTGTGCTTCAGTATTGGTCTAAGTGTATGTTTGTAGTGGTGCCACCTGTATCATTGTGCACAGGTCTCTAGATTGTGTTCCAAGCCTGTTAGATTTATCTATTGTATGTACTGAAGTTTTATAGGGGTGATTCCGTAAAAATTTCTCGCCATTTAGCCTTGTTTGATTCCTTAACAAGCAGAAAGTTTGCAAGGGGCGATGCCCTGAAACTTTTTTGCAATGCAGTGGAACTTGAATTCATTCGAAAAAGAAAGGTTTATAGTTCAGAGTCAAAAGCAGATTTACTGTTGTGTTTATATCGATTGATGGATTAAATTAAACCTCTAGGTACTTAAAATCCACATACTTAAAATATGTGGGCTTGACCAAGATTATTGATGAGTCTTTTTGATGACCAGACAATCAATATTGGTAAAGTGGTGAATATTAGTGTTACTAAAGAATGACGCCGCAACCGTTATGATTGATGTGGGTGTGTTTATGAAGTCATGAACCCGACAAGCCAAGCTTCTCTCAATAAAAGGAAATAGACTATATCATTAGAATATGAATTGTTCAAGTTAATGAGAATAAGTTGTTGGAAGTATCCATGCATCTTAATGGGATAAGATGAAAACGCATTTTTGAATGTAAGATTCAATGAAGCGCTTCCTACCAACCCTCAAGGATTAATTCTCTGTATCTACGGATATAGAGAAAATGAGATAGATTCTCTAATTGGATAGAGAAAGTCAGAATATTAAAGTCAATGATTGAATCATTGAATTAGTAGTGAAGTATCCTCAAGTATTTGAAGAGAACAATGAAACATATGCTTGTATATACATGTGCAAATACATCAAGCTTGAGAAGGTAAGGAAGAACATAATTGAGGGGTTTTCTAGGTTGTCACATGTTTTTATAAATTTTGCATTTCTATTTTCGATTTCACTGCATGTTGCCTGGGAATTGTAGAGTTTGATCGAGTTGCACCGGGTTTGTAGATAGTGCTGTTGAGTGACTCTAGAGTAGCTTAGCCACCGGCTCGACGATCGACATGACTATATATATATATATATATATATATATATATATATATATATATATATATATATATATATATATATATATATATTCCTTTGCAAATGACAATAAATGTGTGTATTCTTTCAAATGTTATTTTTGTTTGTTTGTTTGATGAAAACGTACTTTTCGTATGCATTGAATGGATTTTTATTTGAGAAAGAATTTTGTCACAACACCTGTGTCACCATAAATTAAATGAGACAATAAACTAATTTTGATTAACTAGTTTCATTGGTTTTGGCTACGTACTGACTGGTTTTGGAGTTTTTTATTTTTTGTTTGTTTGTTTTTGTTTTCTCTGTTCGGACAATTTTTGTAATTTTTTGGTTAGCTCTTGTAAGAACCTAGCTAACTAGCTAGCTTTTGGCTGGCATCTTTTTAATTTATTTATTGTCTGTTAAGAAAAAATGTTTTAAAATATGTTGTATCAATTATGGTGAGACAATTGGTAATTATAGTTATACAACTACTGTATGTTTGTTTTTATTTTTCTTTCTGTCTCCCTCCTAGCTATATAATGAATAACACCACGCAGAAAACTACAAGAATGTATGTTCACTACTAGAAAAGCATGTATTGAATGAAAGATATATTGTACATTAATCCTCTAATATTAAATAAAAGCATATATACATATATATATATATATATATATATATATAAGCTTCTTAACCTCCTTCATCCATTAATTATCCAGCTGATAATGTACGTGGTCAAGTAAAATCTTCTCCATCTCAGGCTGCTGCTGCTGGCTTTCTGTTCACCACCGACATGTTAAAGTTGTACATGTATTATTCTGCAGCTCGTGCGGCGTCTACATATACAGCCGCAAGTGATGTTGTTATCGGAATGGCTAAGGTACGGTGGAGACTGTAATATTCCGATTTTCGGGAAAGGGCAGACGTGTCTTTTTTTCAAAAGACGAAATATTAGGTTCTCGGTTTCCTTCTATTCGAGTTAATTATTTTGGGACGTTTTATATATATAATTTGAGTTTTATATATATAATTAAAAGAAAAATTCATTTTTAGTGATCAAGGGCAATTAAGGAAAAGATTGACCCCTTTTTAATGTTTAGACCTAGCCTAAAATCGAAATTCAGTCTAACAATTCCTCCCTTATGCGATTGAGAGAAAGAGAGAAGAGAGGCTAGAAAGTTCTTCACTTTTGCTAAGGGAAGGTTGATCGCTTTCGAAACGGATTCAAGAATTGGACTCATAAAAGAGCACAAAAATTTGGCATCGATTACGTGGGATTGTAGCAGATTTTCGGAGCGATTTGATCGATTTTGGGGCTGCAAAAGGTAAGAGAAATGAGTCCTATGAATTCCATCATTTGCTATAAGGAATTGATCATGTTTTAAGGCTATTTGGTGTTAGAAATATGAATCTTTGTTTTGGTTAATGACTATAGTCGTTATAGTACGTTTAGATGGGGATTTTGTGTTGTTGTGTTGATTATTTGTTTGGTTTTGTGTTGAATTACGATCCGGAAATCGCATGGTGATGAAGTTAGGGTTTAGGTCGAACCCAGGTGAACGAGCGTCCGGTATTCTCGGACGGCGTCCCAAATTTAGGTTCCATCTTGACGAGCGTCTGGTTGTAATGGACGAGCGCCTGAGGTGCTATTTTACATTCAGATTGAATGAAGCTTTTTGGGTGGACGAAGTCCCACTATTTTGGACGCAAGCGTCAGAAGAAGCTTGAACGGGCGTCCCGTCTTTAAACGGGCGTCCAGTTCTGTACCGCCTCCTTTCTATTGTTAATTGTTGTTTAGCCATATATACATGCTTTACTTACTTAAAATCTATAACTATGATATGTTAAACATGGTATAACTTAGACAAGCCTGAATTGAGCTTCTGATTCGTTCAGTTAAAACACCGAATGTACTCTTAAAGGGAGTTGAAGTTCGGATCCGTCGGAAGAACATGATAGGCTTGTGCTTTGATGAATTAGCATTCATCAATGTGCAGCGTATATGTGCTAGGACTTGTCCGTGTCTAGTGGTCTAGAAGAGAGTAGTATGTGTGAGGAGATTATTTGAAAATACTTAGGCTGGCTAGTTAATAACTTAATAAACAACGTATGTGGCTAGTAAAAGATTAAACAACATGTCTCTCTTGGCTAGGCACCAGGCTAAATCGCGATGCATGTGCTACCTCTGAAGGTAGAAGAACTTCGTAGGTCAAAAGACCCTAAGTACGGAGGGACTCTGCTGAGGTGTGCGTGCTATCGGAGTCTACCTTTTCTAGACTTCGTGGGTATTGGTGTGATCCACTGATATGTTGCAAAAGAGTGTTCCCAAGGTAGAAGAACTCAGAGGGTCAAAGACCCTAAGTGCAGAGAGGACTCTGCGAGGGATGCAGCGTAGTGCCCTTGAGTGCGGTTGTAACATAGATAGGTTAAGTTAGAAACAGTTAGTCACAACGTGTTGATGAGCATGAAGTGAACCCTAGATGGAGTTGGTCTCATTTAATCAACTAATTAAATAAATGTCTATTCGTTATAACTATGATTGTTTTCATAGCTTCTCTTTCTTTCTAAGTACGTTGTACTTACCTCGAATGCATACTTTTCTATGTGTTTGGGGACGAGAAGACGAAACGAGTTCTCGAGGAAGAGTTTGACGACGACGCTTGACGCCGCTCGTTGAAGAATCAAGATGTTTCTTTTACGCTTTTCTTTGGTTGTACTTTCCGTACTTTTGAGGTAGACTACCGCTTTTGACGATTTGTCGTAGTTTGTCTTTTGGGATTTTCGTACTTTCCAAATGTAATAATTTACATTTCTACCCTTTAGATTTCTTTTCTACTTTTATTTTTGGGAAAAATTTTATATACCCGAGTTTGCTTCCGTTTTGCCTTCATTTTGATACGACGTAGTAGAGGCTTACGTATAAAATGAATTTATATTTATTTTATACGTGCGAGCGCTTCTTTTCCGGATAAGGACTCGTGTCCGAGAACGGGCGTTACGGTTGGTATCGAGAGAAAGCGTTCTTTAGACTTCCTTTCCTTAAGATAAGTTTCTTTAGATCTTTAGTAACGTCTGGTTTTCTTGATCTTTCAAAGATGGTAACGACAAGAAGAGGCGTTCGTGGAGTGAGCTCGGGGGGTTGACAAGGGGCGAGAGCCCAGTGCCGTGTAGTAGTAGGGGCGGGTTTGTGGCGAATCCTTCGCCTCGCTTGAGTCTTCGCCACCACCCCATACACGCGCCACACCACGGACTCAACAGATGTGTCACCGAGGCCGCATCGAAATCGCCACCCGACCACCGCCAAGATATAACTACATTTATGGAGAGCCTGGACAAGCACCTATTCGTGTCACCGTAGTAGGCGACATTCCACCGATTAGTGCGCCACCACCAAAGACCAATGTATATCCACCACCATCTAGTGCTTATCCTCCAGTGTATCCTCGGCGAGCGGCAGGTCTTTTACCCTCCTCCTCAGTGGTCATGTTCCTCACCCTCAGATGCCTTCTTCTTCACGCTTTGACCACCAAAGAAGGCGTCGGTCATCTACCCTTTGGTTTTCAAAGACCTCAACAAAGATCGGGCTTTATCGAGGTACTATCCGTATCGAATGAGCCTCAAGTAATCCCACCTTATCCTCAACATCGCCAGATCACCGCATGTATCTTATGGTTACCCTCCGGTTCCCACCGCTTAGACCGGCCTTTGAGCAAGCACCGGTGGGATTGGTATACAAGATTGAGGAGAAATCGAGTTGAGAACTTCTTTGGTAATGTGGAGCATTCTAAAGCGAGAGGAATGGATAAGAGGATTCGAGAAAGCTTGTAGGAACATACATGTTCCCGAGACGAGAGATGGCACAACTAGCGATCGATTTTATGTTGGGAGCAAAGGCAGAAGCATGGATTGATGCCGTTCAAAGCAACAGAACGGTAAGGTAACGGATTGGGAAGGGTTCAAGACGATGTTTTATAATGAGTACTTCCCGATTACATTCAAGCGAGATAAAGCAAGTCAATTCCCGAAGCACAAGCAAGGTAATCATCCGACAAAGTCCCAATACACTAATAAATTCAATGAGTTAGGAAGGTTCTATCCGGAATTGATGAAAGTGGAAGAGAGAAAGATGGCCCTCATAAGGATGGGTTGGCCTACGAGATTCATCGGGCATGCTAGATTCACGGCAAGGAATATGGCGAGTTGATGAATAAAGCCTTGGAAGTCGAGACTTTCGGGAAGAGAGCTACTCGATGGTTGTCAATAATAAGAGAAATTTCGGGACAAGTCAAAGCGATTATAGGGGCGCGCCACAATGACAAGCGACCAAGAAGACTACGGCTCCTACAAAGAGCTAAGGCCCCGAACAAAGGCACCACTTTGCCCCAAGTGCAATGAAATCATACAGAGAGTGCAGCAAGAGTAGTAACGGTTGTTACGCTTGTGGTGAGCAAGGACACTTTTCTAGAGCGTGTCCAAACAGAGAAACAAGAGTGGTTCGAGCCAAGGTAGCGGGAGAGGCGGCCCGAGCCGACCGGTTCGAGTTTTGCGCAATGGATGCTAATTTTGTGGAACCAGAGGATGACGTTATTTCGTGTACCATGTTTTGTTTCATTCTTTTGTTAAGATATTTTATAGCGTGATTATTCATGTTGTAACTATATTTAAATAAATGAATATGCATCCTAGGTGCGATAATGTTAGAAAACCTAGTGGTCAAGGCTTTGTTTGACACGGGAGCGTCAAATACTTTTGTGTCAACCAAGGTAGCTAAGAAGTTGGATTTACCTTGAGCCTTTAAGAAACACTTTGGAGATAACTACGCCGTTAGGGGAAGGTAACAAGGGTAACTAGAATGATACCACAAGTGGAAGTTCGAGTCGGACCTTATCGATGTAAGAGCAACTTTACGCTTTGGACTTTTCGGATTTTGATGTAATCCTCGGAATAGATTGGCTATCCGAGAATTATGTACACTTGGACTGTAAAGAGAAGAAAGTGACTTTTAAAGTACCTGGGAAATCAGACAAGACGTATCAAGGGAATGTATACAAGCCGAGTAAGAAGAAACATCCGATCATATCAATGTTAATGCGATAGGCTTTGTCGAAAGGGTTGTGAGGGCTACTTGTTGTATGCAGTGGACGTGGAACAAGTGAAGCCTAAGTTCGAGGAGACTCCCATAGTGAGGGAATACCCTGAGGTATTTCCAGAAGAGTTACCGGGAAACATGCCGGACAGAGAGATAGAGTTTGAAATTCGATTGATACCGGGAGCGCACCGGGCCATAAAGCACCTTCTGAGAATGGCACCGGCTGAATTAAAGGAGTTGAAAGCTCAACTTAAAGATATGCTTGAAAGGAACATAATTCAGCCCAAGACTACCTGCATGCAGGGAGCCCCCTGCTTTGTTCGTGAAGAAGAAGAAAGATGGCGGCATGAGAATGTGTATCGACTACGAGCAATCGAACAACCTTACCATCAAGAATAAGTATCCTCTACCAAGAATAGATGACCTGTTTAATCGGTTGCGGGGTAAGAAAGTGTTCTCAAGATTGACCTGAGGTCCGGATATCATCAATCAAGGTTAAAATAGCGAGATATACCGAAGACGGCTTTCATGCGAGATATGGACATTATGAGTTCCTTGTCATGCCTTTTGGACTCACTAATGCTCCATCTGCATTTATGGATTTGATGCAAATGAGTTTTCATGCCGTGCTTGGATAAGTTCGTGATAGTGTTCATAGACGATATCCTAGTTTACTCTAAGGACGAGAAGAACACGAGGAACACTTAAGGATAGTGTTGGACACATGAAGAAGAATCGCTTATACGCAAAGTTTTCCAAGTGTGACTTTTGGTTGGATCGAGTGAGTTTCTTGGGTCATGTAATTTCGGAGATGGTATTCAAGTGGATCCAAAGCAAAGATCGAGGCGCTTGAGAATTGGCCTAAACCTACCACAGCGCTTCGTATAAGAAGTTTTCTTGGGTTGGTTGGTTACTACCGGAAGTTCGTACAAGATTTTTCAAGATAGCTACTCCACTCACCAGGTGACACGAAGAATGTGAAATTTGAATGGACTAATGAGTGTGATAAGGCCTTTCATACCTTGAAGAGTAAGTTGACTACGGCACCGGTGTTAGCGATTCGGAGATTTTTGATAACTATGATGTCTACACGGATGCTTCGGGACGAGGTTTGGGTTGTGTGTTGATGCAAGGAGGAAAAGTGATAGCTTATGCATCTAGGCGATTGAAGGTACATGAGAAGAACTACCCGACACATGATCTAGAGTTGGCAATGTAGTTTTGCCTTAAAGACTTGGAGGCATTACTTATATGGGGTTAAAGCAAGGATCTTCACCGACCATAAGAGTTTAAAGTATTTCTTCACACAAGAGAACCTCGAATATGAGACAGAGGAGATGGTTAGAGTTCGTTAAGGACTATGATTTGGACATTCAGTACCATCCGGTAAAGCGAATGTAGTGGCGGATGCTCGAAAGCAGAAAACCGTGTTTGCGACTTCCAAAGGTTGAGGTAGTGGCGAGAAAGGTTAGATGGGTTGGAAATCGAAGCTTTGATCGATTGAAGACAGATAGATTTGTGGCACCGTTGTTAGCAAGGTCGAGTTGATGGATGATATTCGGGAAAGCAAGGCGAAGACCGGTTTTGTTGGATTTGAAGCGTGTTGCTAGGGAGAAGCCTACGGTTGGTTACGTGTTGGATAAGAGTGGAAATCAGGGTATCGGGATCGCCTATGTGTACCCAATGTTGGCGACTTGAGACAAAGAATTATGGAAGAAGCACATAGGATAGCTTTTGCGGTTCATCCGGTGCTACTAAAATGTCTGAGAGACTTAAAGGAAAGATTTTGGTGGCCTCGATGAAAGTGGAAATAGCCAAGTTTGTGGCCGAGTGTGATGTATGTCAAAGGTTAAGGCGGAGCATAGAAGACCCGTGGAATGCTTAAGCCATTGGATATCCCGGAATGGAAATGGGATAAGATCACAATGGACTTCATCACCGGATTACCTAAGACAAGAGGCGGACACGGCGCAATTTGGGTAATCGTGAGATGATTGACCAAATCGCCCCATTTCTTACCGTACAAGGTCGACATGCCATTAAAGAAGATGACAACACTATATCTGGACAATATAGTGAAGCTACACGGAGTTCCAATCTCGATAGTTTCAGACCGTGATTCGAGGTTTGTAAGTCGGTTTTGGAAGAGCTTGCAAGAAGCCTTCGGGACCAAGTTGGATTTGAGCACGGCTTTTCACCCTCAGACAGATGGACAATCTGAGAGGACCATCCAGACACTCGAGGACATGTTGAGAGCTTGTGTTTTGGAGGTAGGCGGATCATGGGATGATTACCTATCGGTAGCGGAGTTTGCCTACAACAACATTTTTCATGCAAGTATAGGCATGCCGCCGTTTGAAGCGTTGTATGGGAGAAGATGCCGCACGCCACTGTTTTGGGATGAAATCGGGGAGAGACAGATTACAGGGCCAGAGATGGTTGAACAAGCAAAGGAAAGGGTTCAGTTGGTCAAGAAGAATCAAAAGCGACTCAAGGCAGGCGAGTAAAAGTTGGGTGATGTTAGAAGACCCTCTTGAGTTTGAAGTCGGCGATAGAGTTTACCTACGGGCTTCACCGATGAAAGGAGTGAAACGCTTTGGACAAAAAGGAAAGCTAAGTCCAAGGTATGTTGGACCTTTTGAGATTTTGGAAAGAGTTGGGGCGTTAGCTTATAAGCTTCAGCCAGCGAGAATCAATGTCGAGAGTCCATAATGTGTTTCACGTCTCAATGTTGAAAAAGTGTCGACGAAGAATGATGTGGAAACTACGGTTGACCCAGGGAATCTTACAAGATAACCTTGCATATGACGAGACCAATCAAGATTACGGACCGGAAAGAAAAGATGATTAAGAGACGGATGATCCCTTTGGTGTTAGTTCGATTGGAACAATCATTCACCCGAGGAGGCAACTTGGGAAGTGGAAGCGACATGCTTAGTGAGTTCCAAGAGTTTGGGGATTTACTGTATGTTCTAGTTTTGAGGACGAAACTCCTTTTAAGGGGGAGAATGTAATATTCCGATTTTCGGAAAGAAGCGGACGTGTCTTTTTGAAGACGAAATATTAGGTTCGGTTTCCTTCATTCGAGTTAATTATTTTGGGACGTTTTATATATATAATTTGAGTTTTATATATATAATTAAAAGAAAAATTCATTTTTAGTGATCAAGGGCAATTAAGGAAAAGATTGACCCTTTTTTAATGTTTAGACCTAGCCTAAAATCGAAATTCGATCTAACAATTCCTCCTTATGCGATTGAGAGAAAGAGAGAAGAGAGGCTAGAAAGTTCTTCACTTTTGCTAAGGGAAGGTTGATCGTTTTCAGAACGGATTCAAGAATTGGACTCGGCGAAAAGAGCACAGCAATTTGGCATCAGTTCTGTGGGATTGTAGCAGATTTTCGGAGCAGTTTTGATCAGTTTTGGGGCTGCAAAAAGGTAAGAGAAACAGTCCTATGAATTCCATCATTTGCTATAAGGAATTGATCATGTTTTAAGGCTATTTGGTGTTAGAAATATGAATCTTTGTTTTGGTTAATGACTATAGTCGTTATAGTACGTTTAGATGGGGATTTTGTGTTGTTGTGTTGATTATTTGCTGGTTTTGTGTTGAATTACGATCTGGAAATCGCATGGTGATGAAGTTAGGGTTTAGGTCGAACCCAGGTGAGCGAGCGTCCCGTATTCGGACGAGCGTCCCAAATTTAGGTTCCATCTTGGACGAGCGTCTGGTTGTAATGGACGAGCGCCTGAGTGCTATTTTACATTCGAGATTGAATCTGCTTTTGGGTGGACGAAGCGTCCACTATTTTGGACGGGCGTCGATAAGCGAGCGGGCGTCCAAGTCTTTAAACGGGCGTCGATTCAGATCGCCTCCTTTCTATTGTTAATTGTTGTTTAGCCATATATACATGCTTTACTTACTTAAAATCTATAATTATGATATGTTAAACATGGTATAACTTAGACAAGCCTGAATTGAGCTTCGATTCGTTCGATTAAAACACCGAATGTACTCTTAAAGGAGTTGAAGTTCGGATCCGTCGGAAGAACATGATAGGCTTGTGCTTTGATGAATTAGCATTCATCAATGTGCATATATATGTGCTAGGACTTGTCCGTGTCTGTCAGTGGTCTAGGAAGAGAGTAGTATGTGTGAGGAGATTATTTGAAAATACTTAGGTGGCTAGTTAATAACTTAATAAACAACGTATGTGGCTAGTAAAAGATTAAACAACATGTCTCTCTTGGCTGGGCACCGAGGCTAAATCGCGATGCATGTGCTACCTCTCCCGAAGGTAGAAAGAACTTCGTGAGGTCAAAAGACCCTAAGTCTGGAGGGACTCTGCGAGGAGGTGTGCGTGCTATCGGAGTCTACCTTTCTAGACTTCGTGGGTATTGGTGTGATCCACGATATGTTGCAAAAGAGTGTTCCCAAGGTAGAAGAACTCTGTAGGTCAAAGACCCTAAGTACAGAGGGACTCTGCTGAGGGGATGCGCGTAGTGCCCTTGAGTGCGGTTGTAACATAGATAGGTTAAGTTAGAAACAGTTAGTCACAACGTGTTGATGAGCATGAAGTGAACCCTAGATGGAGTTGGTCTCATTTAATCAACTAATTAAATAAATGTCTATTCGTTATAACTATGATTGTTTTCATAGCTTCTCTTTCTTTCTAAGTCGTTGTACTTACCTCGAATGCATACTTTTCTATGTGTTTGGGGACGAGAAGGCGAAACAGAGTTCTCGAGGAAGAGTTTGACGACGACGTTTGGCGCTTGACGCCGTTGAAGAATCAAGATGTTTCTTTTACCTTTTCTTTGGTTGTACTTTCCGTACTTTTGAGGTAGACTACCGTTTTTGACGATTTGTCGTAGTTTGTCTTTTAGGATTTTCGTCTTTTCCAAATGTAATAATTTACATTTCTACCCTTTAGATTTCTTTTCTACTTTATTATTTTTGGGAAAAATTTATATACCCGAGTTTGCTTCGTTTTGCCTTCATTTTGATACGGCGTAGTAGAACTACGTATAAAATGAATTTATATTTATTTTATACGTCTTGACGCTTTTTTTAGGATAAGGACTCGGTGTCTGGAGGCAGGCGTTCATGAGACTCTCCGTACAACATTTGTAAAACCAATGAGATGGATCGGAAGAAAGAGTGTCAGCTCACCTCGTTCGATCTCAAAATACCTAGCCGTGAGACTACGCTCAGTGGCTGTTTACTTACAGAAGCATCTGTAAATTCAAAGATGTGGAAGAAAAGCTGAAAGACGGGTTGCGTGTGGTTCTACAAGGTTTCTATCCGCTCGCCGGAAAGATTGGGAAGGATGAAGATGGGATATTAAAAGTGGAATATGATGATGATGAGATGAATGGCGGTGTAGAGTTGAAAACTGCCGTTGCAGAAGATACTCGAGTAGCGGATATGGTTGAAGGGATCACGCTGAGGCCGGCACCACTACTTTTGAAGAGTTTATTCCGTATGTTGGTGTACCCAGTTAATTACGAGGGGCTTTACCGTTCGCTTCTGGCTATGCAGGTAAATTAAGATTAATTACTGATCGATCTTTTATTGCATTAATTAAGTTGTTGTATCGATTTGTTGTATCGGATACATATTCTAAAGTTTTGATATACCGGATGTTGTTCAGGGTTATCATCTCAATATACTGTATATGTTGCCATTTGTAAAAAGTTAAAATAATAATAATAAAATTAAATTAAAAAAAAGTACCGTCACATTATTCTGTGGCTTCCCTTTTAATTTGTTTGTAAATCCAACCTACGAATCTTAAGTATGGGTATCAAAATCAAATTTTTATATCTTTGATCTACTATTTATTTAGGTATCGAATATCCATCTCCAATGGAGGTTCAAAATTGTAGTATCAAATTTTTTATTTTGTTTTTATTCAATATTTTGATGATTTGATAATAATATACAATATTATTATTGTACTACTTAATAATTTTTTGTGTAATTGTAATTATTTTGAAAAATTATATACAATTCCTATTGTGTATAAATCCATATTAAAATACCCGAAAATGAATATTAATTTACAAAAGGTTGTAGCTAATAACTTTTTGTATTTAATAATATTTCTTAAAAAATTATATACAACGTAGTATATTGATATAAAATAAAAATACTCAAATCTGACACGTGACATTCTTTGATTTGGAATGTAGATTACATAGATTATTTTTTAGATAAGATTTCAAGCTGACACGTGGCGTACTATGATTGGCTAGATATATTGCAAAGATGATATTTTCGATAAGATACAATCTGCCATGTGGCGTGTTACCTTATCAAAGTGCCACGTGGCGAGTCATCATTCGTTAAATAGATTACGGATAGAATTTTCATTTTTATTGCAATGATCTATATACAGGAAGTTACCCACATTAATTTTCTACACAACCATTTTCGATTTTCTTCTAGAAATTCATTTCCATCTTCCATTATATTACAAAATATTTTTCTCCTTTGTTTATGCAATGAAAAGAAGACTACGAAAGTTGTTAGAGAGCAGGATCGTGAAGATGAAGAATGTCATGGCGGCGATCTTTGATATGATAACCATTTTCCGTGCAGAACAAAAAGTAGCTGCAGGGGAAGGATCATCCCGATGGGGTGGTTCGGTTCCTGGCCGTAACTACATATGTCGGCATAAAAAGGATGCAAATGAATTATTGCGTCAGCAATATTTTGCAAATCCATCTGTGTACACGCCAGATATGTTTCGTTCTCGATTCAGAATGCACAAACCTCTTTGTTAAAAGATCATGCGTGATGTTCCCAACCACAATAACTATTTCGTTCTAAAGGTTGATGCTCTCGGTCGACTTGGCTTCTCAACAATGCAAAAGGTGGCATATGCTATAAGGCAATTAGCATACGGCACAGTTGCAGATCTTTTTTATGTCACTTAGGCGATAGCCGAATCAACGAGCATTGAGATTTTGAAGATGTTCACTCGATCTATATTTGAAGTTTATGGACAAGAGTATCTGCGTCGTCCGAACGCAAGCGACTTGCATAAGCTGTTGGCCAAAGCTGAACAAAAAGGGTTCCCTGGTATGTTAGGTAGCCTTGATTGTATGCACTGGTGGTGGAATGCATGCCCAAAAGCATGGGAAGGACAATTTACTGGGCATAAAGGACGTGCGACAATCATTCTAGAGGCGGTGGCATCTTATGATACTTGGATCTGGCATGCATTCTTCGGACTTCCGGGATCTCTAAATGATATCAATGTCCTTGCTCGGTCTCCATTGTTTGATGATGTATGTATGGGTATAAATCATCCAGTTGATTATGAAGTCTATGGAAGACATTACGGTAATGGCTATTATTTAGTTGATGGTATATACCCTGAATGGTCCACTTTTGTCAAGACAATATCTCATCCCGACACGCCAATGGAACAATATTTCGCTAGGATGCAAGAGGCATTTCGAAAGGACGTAAAAAGAGCATTTGGGATTTTACAAGCTCGTTGGGCTATTGTTCGTGGGCCTGCCCGTGGGTGGGATAGAGATGATCTCTTTTATATTATGATGACTTGTGTAATATTGCATAACATGATAGTCGAAAATGAACGCGAGGAAGATGAAATGGAGCCGGTTGACCCAAATGAGATTCCTACACTTCCAGCTAAAGCACGAATTTATGAGAGACCTGCGATGGAAACAAATGTGCAACGCAATGGAATAAGTCGCATGCGTGGGTTCATGGAAAGGTATAATGGGTTAAAATGCAAAGTAATATCTAGAAGCCTAAAGAAGGACCTAGTGCAACATTTATGGAACAAGAAGATGCAGGAGGAAGAATAATGTGGAAGTGTGTTTTCAATAAATGTTGGAATTCTCATCTTATGTAATGTAATATTTATTGTGGTTGTATTTGTCTTCTTTCTTGCGGTTATTGCAATGTGTTTTTTTTTTCCGGTTAACGATTATTTGGCGTTTAAAATTTATATCATATCATTAACCACATTATCCATACAAATATTGTTTAAATATATTTTAAAATTGAATTCCATATCACTCAAATGAAAAACGATACATTTAAAATGTTAAAAACAACCACGTAATTGATAACGCATACAATTGAACTTAAAAATGCAAACACAACTAAATTTAAAATAAAACGAAACATTTAAAATGTTAAAATACAACTACATAATTGAAATTCAAAGAACACGTACAATTGAACTGAAAAATGCAAGCACAACTAAATTTAAAATGAAACACAACTGAAATTGAAATCAAACGCACTATCTAATAATGTTCTTGCGAATCACCAAACCACTGATTCTCAGAAGGCGCCGGAAAGAGATTCCTAGCCGTGTTTGCATTAATGGGAGTTGACGGTGTTGGACATGCGTCGGCCATTTCACGATCAATTATAACCTTCTGTTTCGTTTCTCAATATCGTTTTTTGTTTGGGGTGAATATGTTTGAATCCACTTGCATCGTCATCCGATCTTCGGCTGCTTGCTCAAAAGCTTTTAAGTCTTCCCATTGTTTAGCCCTGTCAATAGCTTTTTGATTATCTCTCGCTTTTGCGTGAGCCAAAAAGTCTTTTAATTGTTTTGAATTCCCCGTCAATTGGTCATTCTTCTTCGTTGCTTTTTTTGCACTCTGTGTTCCCCCAGGCCTGGTCGGTGATCTAATACCGCCTCCAGATCCAGGCGTGTCATCGTCATCAAGATTCACCGGACTTTCAGGTGACGGGAGATTTTGATATTTTGGCTCATCTTTTAACAAAGCCCAACAATGATGTAGCTTAAAAGGTTTTTAGTAACGTCTTGGTAATTGGATTCACTAAAAGTATCCGAAATGAATAAAGGACAAATGTAATGTTAATGTCTAAAACCTAAATAACACTCAAAAACAACATAATTAACGGTAGATATTTTACGTTAATAGCAATGATAATTACCTCATCCGTGTAGTTTTGACCACTTTTTTGGATTTTTGACCACTTTATTAACGGTAGATATTTTACGTTAATAGCAATGATAATTACCTCATCCGTCCGTAGTTTTGACCACTTTATTGCAGCCGTTATACAACATGCACTCTTTATTGATTTTTTCCAACGTGCAATGCAACTTTTTGATCTCTCAAATTTCCTCCAGCGGCCGATTGACTTGAACGCGTTCTTGTATTTTTTTCCCACATTGTTGATTCTCTTTGGTTTATCCCGATTTCAGGATCGCCTCCGAATATTAATCTAGCTCGATAAAGAGCCTCATCTTCTTCTACTTTCCAACCATCGGATCTTTGTTTCGGTGCCATTTATCGAAATAATAATAATAATAATAATAATAATAATAATAATAATAATAATAATAATAATAATAATAATAATAATAATAATAATAACAACAACAATTTAGAGGATGTGAAGAAACTTGTGACAAATAAACTGAAAAATACATTTAATGAAGAAGGGATGTGATGAAGAAGAATATGTTTATATATTGGGTGTGATATGTGGTATTTATAAATAAAGATGTGTAGATAATTTGATTTTATTAAGTTGTAGCCGTAGGGAATATATCCGTTGGGTTAATTTCAGCATTTGCACATGTGAATATGTAAGAAAAAGTAGGGGGAACCATGGGGGGACAAGGGGACAACATCACATGGGTGTTGTAGAGAGAACCAATTTTTTGCTTTGCTCTCTCACTTGCGCGCGTGATATGTTGGGGGAGTATTAGCCATGGGATCAAAAATGGTACCTCTCCTGGTACCACACCTAATTTTGATACCTATCAATTCTTTTCATTGGAGATGCTAATTCCTTCCTATAATGGTCAAAATTTGGTTTTGACCCCTACCATTGGACTTATCCTTACTGATTGAATATAGTGTGAATTTGAGCTGGGCAACAGGTCACGAAGCTGAAAGATGAATTTGCATTGGGTTGTGCGTTTAATCACGCAGTTGGGAACGGTATCTCAATGTGGCACTTTCTGAAGGCTTGGGTTGACACATGCAACGACCCATCATTGTGATGACTAAACCTAACCTTGAAACAAATACGAAAGGCGATGGACATTACCTAAGCTATACAGATCCTAACCGGCAGTGTACCGGGTCAAATTGTAGTGCTAGTCTGGTGAGTCAGGTCGTATTTCTCAGGGAAAACATGGTAATTCTTTTAAGTGGGGTTAAACACCAAGAAGCTATTATTAACTCGATCTAAGTCGCAGTTTTTGTTAGTAAAGCAGTAAATAAATATATAAATATAAAAATAGATAATATATATATTTTTGGATCTAGCCAAGAATACCTTACTGAATCAATATCTTTTAGTAGAAATAAATGAGACAGATCTTCCTTTATTCAAGGTGTAAATTATATATGAATCGGTGTACTCCCAAGCTAGACAACTCCTCCTCACACGAGCGTATGAAATTGTCATATGTCAAATGTCATCATCCAAGGTCCACAATCGCCCCAAGCTAATCTTAGTTAGTCTCGAGCAGTGCACCGAGTACAAATCTACCCCGGATAAAAGAGGTTATTCCGTTAAATCGCCGACGGCGATGTTATTCAAGAGGCTCCGGTTGTCAAGCGGATCGATTTAACACAAGCGGTGTAGTTTCAATTAAACTGTGATTTTAACATTATTAAGATCTCGGTACAAATTTCAATAAGATTCATCTTTCCAGACAAATCGCCCCGGGTAGAAATAGGATTCCGTTAATCGACGGCCATTTTTACCCTCGGTTTTCTATTTTTACTCATATCCTCGACTTCTGCGGTCAAGACATCGCCAGGTTATATGTGGTATTCATCATGATTGATTACGTCATTCCGAATATATTATCAATACGTTGCAAAATAGAAAAAGATTCATTATAATTGGTTTTAATCATGATTACCAGAGTCGATCATTCATTTTACCAAAAGATTAACTAATTCAGATTCATATCTTGGCTAGATATATTTTTAGTTTAACATAGTGATAGATACAACAAAACAACAAAAGTAATAACTTGATAAAATTACCCGTTAAGTGCAAATCAAAGCCGTATTCTTTGAAAATAACAACTTCTTCAATAACAACTTTCTCGGTAATTCTCAGAAAGATTACAACAAAGATTACTTTTATTTATAAAAACATATATACATACATAGACATATGTATATACGGTAAAATAAAATAAAACGAGAAGAGATGAAGAACGAAGATGAAGAAGAGGGAATGGAAGAAATGAGAGGAGGTGGAGAGAGAGATCTTGGCCAAGAGTGGCCAAGATGGGGCAAGGATTTTTATGGATATGGGGAGGTATTTATAGGGGAGTTGAGGAGGTTGTAATGAGGAGGTGATATTTGAGGGGAGATATTTTTGGAGAATATGCTAAGTATATGCCAAGGAATATGCTAAGCATATGCCAAGTTTATTACAAGCGTGTGGGAGGTATTGATGAGTTTGTTATGACTCATCATCATCATCATTAGTTAGCACATGGAGTAACATGCAACAAGTTGAGCCAAAAATATCCTGTTCGACCTGAGATATCAACTGTTCGGTAAAAATTCATAACTTGAGTTGTAGACCTCGATTGACGTGATTCAAAATGCGTTGGAAAGCTCATTTAAATATCTACTACTTTAGTCAAGAACTATTCTCCAGAAAATGCCTCTAATTCGGGTCAAATTTCCATCGAAAACAGTTACGGTGAAGCGGCGTGGGAAAAATAATTTGATCCGTTGAACTCGTAAAATGAGCATTTTTTTTCTTTCCCTCAAAATCCATCTTTTAGGCTTCAAAAATATGTCGTTACGTGGAATCTTGGTCAATATATAATCCTCGCAATGAACCACCAAAATACCAAACGAATCTGACATTTATGACTTCTAAGATTCTTAAGCCGTACAAAAACTAATAAAAACTTATAAAAATACGATAATTTATATAATAACTACTACTTATACATTTGAATAAAACTTAGTAATTTTGACTTGATTTGATACAATAATGCTCAAAATGGTATCAATATTGGGGTAAAATGTCGTAATAATGATCATAAATTTATCTCTCATCAATCATACGTTCCACTTACACCATTTCATGATCGAACCAAGGCTCGAAACACACGTGTGAAAGTCGATTTCCCTCCCAGTCCTAACCCGCAACTCACCACCAACCTTATGTCAAAAGCTTTTCTGCTTCACCGCTAGTCGACCATTGACAACATCAAATCAAGCACAAGTACTTAATTCACTATATAACACCATTTTCAACTTTCCAACGTATGGCTGCACATACACGTGTGGCACGCTGTCACATGTGCCCGTCAACTTGCGCTGAAGAGGAAACCACAAAGTTGGGAGTGGTAGCAAACATAAGGAACAAGATTGATCCACCGATGCCAGAAACATATTTCGGAAACCTCATTCAGTTAGCAATCACGAAAACAACAGCCGGCCGGTGTTCTGTGTTGTAACCCACCCAACATATCCGCAACTTTAATACAACGAGCCATTAAAATGCTTGATTCGAAAACCATCGATGCACGTCAAACAGATTGGGAGAAAAATCGCATTCTACGGGATCAGGCGGATTATGGAGCAAATATTGTCATCTTCGGAGCTCCCGAGGTTAAAGGTTTATGAGTTAGATTTTGGGTGGGGAAAGCCAGAAAACAAAGTAATGAAGAGGTTGGAGATGGACAAAGATTTTATCTAGCTGGTGAGAGTGAGATACATTTCCCTAATCTTAATTGCCATTCATTAATGTTTGATAGAGAAATATATTCTATTAACTACGGCAGATTCTTTTGTCATGATCTCCATTGTTGTATACATTCAAGGTTTGATAGAGAAATAATAAGTGAATATTCTTTTAATTTGTCATGATTTCCAGTTGATATATGGAACTGTTGTCCAATAACATGAATTGTTCCCTCAAAAAAAAAAAACATGAATTGTTTTGTCCTTGTGGCCAATGGTATGGTCTTTTTTTGAGTGTGTCATGAACACCTAATTAAATTCTAAAATGACACTTATGTACAAAAAAAAAAGAAAAACTCATAAATTAAAAGTAATAATTCAAGGAAAACAAGGAGACCGAGCAATGCCATATCAACCTTTTCCACTAGCTACGAGAAAACAAGGTTTAGGAGCATTGAAACGCCTCCAAAAAGTATATAGGTATCAAGGCGTTTCCATTATGTTGTGGTATTTTAGAGCATCTCCCGTGTTGATGTCAGTTAAATAAATTAAATGTTGTAAGGGTATTTATGGTATTATGTCTGTGGTGTGTTGGATAATGGTGTGTGTGCCATGTGGCAGTTTGTAACAACCTGAGAATCTAGTGTAGATCTCGAGGCACGGTCCTTGTGTGTGTGTCTATAGAAAACCCAAGGCTGAATATTTTCTGTGTAATTGAATGTTTATCTTCCTTAATGAAAGAATGAAGAACAACACCTGCACTGCGTGTGTTTCACTTTTCTAACTTGGTATCGAGCTGAGGTTCACGATGAGCACCGCTAATTCATTGCCATATTATCTTTGCCTCCGCCGGTGGTAGCAATGTCACCGGAGAGCTTCAAATCTCAAGGCCACCGCAGCTAGAGGATCTCTATCTTCCGGAAATAACACCTCCGCCGTCCACTTGCTCCAAGTGTGAGTGTAATCCCAACTATCCCCACCATCGAATGTTGTCCTCTCCAATTATATCACC